>JAUZST010000271.1:0-49761 GCA_034779995.1 Parotocinclus haroldoi | reverse complement strand
TAAACCCCTCAATATAAACCCTTCATATAAACCCCTCATATAAACCCTTCATATAAACCCCTCATATAAACCCCTCATATAAACCCCTCATATAAACCCTTCATATAAACCCCTCAATATAAACCCCTCATATAAACCCCTCAATATAAACCCCTCATATAAACCCCTCAATATAAACCCCTCATATAAACCCCTCATATAAACCCCTCAATATAAACCCCTCATATAAACCCTTTATATAAACCCCTTAATATAAACCCCTCAATATAAACCCCTCAATATAAACCCCTCAATATAAACCCTTCATATAAACCCCTCAATATAAACCCCTCATATAAACCCCTCAATATAAAAACGACTCGGTTAAGAAATAATTAGGTTGTTGTGCATTTGAAGCAGAAAAAAACGCAGCTCCTCTGTTCACTTGTATATGATTTGAAGTCAGTCCTGACTGGAGCAATATGCCGGAAGCGTTGACGCACCACGGCAAACGGCCAAAGCTGCGCCTTGGACACTAGTGACACCAGTCAGTCAGCCTACACATAGTCACAGCTAGGGGGCAGCAGATACCAGGAGGAGCAGCCCGCTAGAAGAACGGCAACCCTGAGCTGCGGGTCACCCTTTTTTTACCCGTAACAGTCCTTAAGGGAAAATGATAGTCCAAAATGTTGTTTTATTTAATATTTCATTTGATTTAAGCCACCACTTTTGGAAAGATTGAACCTCAAATGCAACATAATGTTTACATGCTGTAAAGTAAAAAAATAATGTTGGCTAATAGTGAGCTTTTTATATATATATAAATATATATATATATATATATATATAGAGAGAGAGAGATATATATATATATAGATATAGATATATATATATATAAATAAAGATTAAAAATATATGTAGAGAGAGAAAATATATTTATATATAAAAACTATTATTAAAAATAATATTAAAATAATTATTTTAAGTATTTTAATATACAGATTTGTATGTGATTTTAATTTTATTCGCCATGTGTAAGATGTATTTTAACAAACTCGGCACACCTCAAAGCCTCACACACCCCTTATGAAGAGGGCCGGACCCCAGGTTGGGAGGCAGGGTGCTGGGCCATGGATTTACTAAAGCAAGTCAAGCGCTAGTACAACAAATAAAAGAAATAATGTGAACATTTCAGGTTTTGTATCTTGGTGTAAGAGTGCTATAAAAACTTTACTCTGTGATCAGGAGGATCAGAGTGTCTCTTGTGACTGGTGTGTTCTTCCCTGGTAGTCTCTGGTTCCATGGTCGAGCTAATTGAGCATTTACGGGACCAGCCTACAGGATCTACAGGTCCAGCTGCAAGATATACGGTCACAAATATGGTCCAGGACACCCTACAGAGCCCGTCTGCCTCCATGCCTAACTGGATCTCATCTTGTATCCGGGCTAGAGGCGTCCTAACAGGGTAACTAGCGCCTCCCTTTAACTGTATAGTTGTAATATTGTACCCTCTGATATCCACAGCATCATTACGTTCACACACACTGTGCTGTGTGACTTTCCATCAATTCCAACAACTCTGGCTTGGTCCGTTTTTTGTTGTCACCGAAAGTCATTTCCCTCCTGGACCGCTCCCGAGGCGCCGTTTGCACCCTTTCAGGGACAGATTGCACATTTGACCTGGCAGGACGGGAAAGACCGTGGGTTTGCCATGCTCCCCGATGGCCCCCGCTGAGGATCCTGCCTGTCAAACAAAGCTGGCCGTTCCCTTCCCACACCACAAAGCCCCATACATATTCATTCCATTCGGATGCGTCTGCTCTGTTCTTCCCCTCCACCCATTGTCCGTCCATCTGCCGGGGGAGCCGCATCGGCCCCCGAAAAACACAAAAGGACTCGGGCTGCGGGCAAAGGCTTTTGAGACGCACCCGTCAGCACTGATGAGACCTCACAAGTCTCGAGACGTCCATGCGCTCATGCACGCTGAAGCCCAGCCTGTGTTTGCAGCAGGGGTGGCCGTTACTACCCACACCAGCCCTTAACGGGTCGTACTGGCCACCCCTGCCTTAAAGGAACCATCTGCCGTCACCTTAATCGCTTGGACCTGCTTGACATCCGAGTTTTTGTTTATCATCTAATAATTTCTGTGACTTAAAGACACACAAGAAGCTAAACTGAATCCTGTTCCGATCGGTTTTACGCATTAAATTAAATTAAATTGCTCTCTCCCCACAGCGCGTCCTAGCTCAGAGGTCCGGGCTCTGCAACTAGACCGCCTTATATTCAGCAGGGGGCGCTAGATATTCCTAACATTTGTCCCCTCCCCGGACCCTTGCAGAGCAGGAGCAGCCCATAAGCCTCGTTATTCAGGAGACTCGTCGTCCTATTTCTCAAGACTTTACTCCTCACGTTTCGGCCGCAACCAACACACCCACTACTAGAACAGACTGGTCACTTATCGCCCAGTCTAATCCAGAGCTTAAGACGCCCTGCTGTAAGACATTGTCTTTTTCACTCTTAATTCTACCCATTTTTGTAAACTGATCCCTTACAGCGGCCTTAAAGCTTGATATGGGCGGGTCATATTTATTTATTTATTAATTATTTAGGGATTTTAACACCGGGATGGACCGGGATAGGTGCCTTTCAGGCTAAGGCTAGGTTTAGATCTCTTCAACTTCTCTCTATTGTCTCTCTATTGAATCTTCCATTTGCAAAATAAAAGGAAGCCTCAGACTTAAGCATTTACATTTCCAGCATTTAGTCTTAATACAGTCTTACATTTTTAAGCAATTGTGGGTTAAGGGTCTTGCTCAAAGACCCAACTGTGGCAGCTTGGCAGAGGTGGGATTTGAACCCTGGACCTTCTGGTCCAGTACCTTAACCGCTGGGCTA
The DNA here is from genome assembly GCA_034779995.1 of Parotocinclus haroldoi. Lineage (NCBI taxonomy): Eukaryota > Metazoa > Chordata > Actinopteri > Siluriformes > Loricariidae > Parotocinclus > Parotocinclus haroldoi. The sequence continues at coordinate 46,887 of JAUZST010000271.1, read as the reverse complement.
CCACAGGCGGTTAAGGTAAGACGTGTGCTTTCAAGATCAGGGAACGTTCAGATACTCCAGCACTTTCAGCCTTTCTTATAGTGCATTTTCACCCATTAAATAAAAGTCGTTTTTGCATCTCATTTGCATTATAGAACAACCTTGTTTGACTTGTCGTTTGCTTTTCTTAAGAAGAGCAAATGCATGCTCTTTTTTTAGCGCTTTGTATTCATTTTGAAAGCAGTGAATTTGCTGAGATAAAATCCATCTCTCTATCAGATTTCTTAATCTGCATTCTGTCTGATCTAAGAAATTTGAGTATGTTGTTTACGTGACTACTTGAATAATCGGATAAGGGCAGAAATCCAGTTGTGATCGAATTGTTAAGTGCGTGTAAATACACAGATATCTGCAGGTCTTCTGTTGCTTTTTGCTTTAGTTATGATCACACATTGTGAACTTAGCAGGAAAAATCCTAATGTATAAGTAGGTGATGTAGTACGTGTGTCTCTGTAGGTCTTTGATCAATATGTCAAGACTCGAGCAGAGGAGGAGAGGAAGGAGAGAAAGAACAAAATCATGCAAGCCAAAGAGGACTTCAGGAGGATGATGGAGGAAGCCAGACTGATGACCGGAGTCAGGTAAACACTGAGAGCATATTATCACCTTTACTCACTATGCACAAGAAACTGTAAGAAGGTTGTGCGTGTTGAATTTGAACTTCCAACTTTTATTTATTTTATTTTATTTTTGACGAGTGGGGCTGTTGCACTTAATTGCTGCTGTCCCACCCGAACACCTTTTGATATTTCATCATTGTTAAATTATTTAACTTTTACATTATTTAGCAGACACTCTTACCCAAAATGACTTACAGCTGATACAGTCCAAGCAATTTCGGGTTAAGGGTATTGCTCAAGGAGCCAACAATGGCAGCTTGACAAAGGTGGGATTTGAACTCTGGACCTTCTGGTGCACAGTTAAGTAACTTAACCGCCATGTTAGCTAGTTTATCTTGAGGAAATGTTGTCTGGGCATTTGCAAATGCTTTTGTGTCCTTGTGCTGATCGTCAATTATCAACTCTTATCAACTATTGAAAAGCCAAGAACATGGCTTTACACAGACTTCTTCAAACAGGGGGTTTAAATAACAGATAATGTAATTAAGGATTTTCAGGACAGGAGAGAGAACTCAATAACTCAATAACTCAATGGCATGAGAAGCAATAAGAAAATCTGAAGACGCCTTTATAATTTGTGTTAATAGAAGTAAAAATTAGAACGTCAGAGCTGATTAACAGTGAAAATTGACTGTGTGGAATCATTTCTTGAGTTCCAGACATTTATCATCAAGGTTTGTATTATGTGTAAATACCTATTTGTTTGAGTTCCAGACATTTATCAACAAGGTTTGTATTATGTGTAAATACCTATAAGTGATGCACCGTTCAGAAAATAGGAAACAACAAAACACTAAAAAAAAATGTAACAATCTGTTAGATTCCAGTTTTAGTGGCTTTGGCCATGTTTATTTTGGTGCCTCTCACTGAACCAATAATAATGAAATAATAAATTGCTAACGTGAAAACGGGAATGATAAAGTACTTAATAATTAGTTATATTTTAATGTGTTTAATTAATTAATTAATTAATTTATTTATTTATTTATTTTTTCCAGAACAACTTTCACGGAGTTTGCAGCCAAACATGCTAGAGATGCTCGGTTTAAAGCTATTGAGAAGATGAAGGACAGAGAGGCCATTTTTACTGAGTTTATGACCACTCTCCGGAAGAAAGAAAAGGAGAACTCAAAGAACAGAGGTGAAAAGGTGTGTTTTGCTTTCCCTACTCACAATACCCGACACAGCCTCACCAACAAGTGCTGACCTGAATCATTTCTGCAGGTGGACTGTAGATATGACTTGGATGAGTGGATTGGATCCAGACATTTGTTAAACCATGTAAATTATATGGTAGTTTCCTCCATGTTTTTGCAGGTCGGTGCCTGCTGTGTTAGGTGGTTTTGCTTAAGTAATGGATGAGTGTGCTGATTGCTTTTGGCAGCTAAAGGTCACCCATCAAACATTAATAGCAAGGAAATGTCACCTGTTGGAGGAGGGGTGATGGGTGGGGAGGTCTGCACAGAATGGGGTTCACCAGAGGATGCAGCTCTGAGGCTGTTCACAACACTAATGCATAACCTCCTTCAGGCTAGCGGAGTGGATCAGTGGGTAGTTTTAATGATGATTGTCCCAAACTTTGTCATGTAAACCTCTAGATTGCTATATGCAAGTTGAAATCATGCCCAGTTAAGCCGTTTTCTGTCCTTGGTGATGGGAGCAGGTGTGTTAAATTTGGTGTTGTTGCTCTCACACTCTCTCATACTGGTCATTGGAAGTTCAACATGGCACCTTATGGCAAATAGCTCTTTGTGGATCTGAAAAAAATAATTATTCCTGTCTGTGTATGTGTGTGTCCCCTATGATGGATTGGCGCCCATTCTTCGGTTCTTCCTGCCTTGAGACCAATTCCACAGGTTAGGGGCCAGCTCTCCCATGACCCTGTGCAGGATTGGGTGAGCGAGTGTTTGTGTATGTCCCCCCCACCCCGAGAGTAACTGATGCCAAGATTAAGGAAGGCATTTTCGATGATCAATAAATCAGACAAGTCAACAGTGAGAGGTACTACCAAGATTGCTAGTAGGGCTAGTGAAAATGGCTTTGAAGGCGTTTGAGCATGTTGCTGATCTTTTTTTTTAAATTTTTTTGACAATGAAATGAAGGTGAAAATATTACAAAACCTTGAGATCCAACATTTTATTGAAAATTCTTTCAATGAACTCAAGTCTCATTCACTGTGAATTTCAAGTCGGTGATATCACCAGCCTGCTTGGGTGCTCTACAGATACAGTTGATGGATATGGGGAGCAAACCGTGTTTCTCTGTACCTGGCTCTTCTTTGATTAGGGTAAAAATAAGCAATTGGTAGATTTATTTGTTTTGACTATACAGTATATTAGTCTCATCGAAAATGATGAGACATCTCAAGCCATGTTTATACTTTTTGTGCTTTGTGTTCCACTGTTGTTGTTGTTGTTATTATTATTGCTGTTAACATTTGGGGTTTAATTGGCATATAATCATTATGAACTGAAACATAGTGCTTACTCAACTGATCTGCAAAGCAAGCAGGTGGCAAGCTATGGCTGTATTTTCTGTTTTGCTTTAACAGTCGCAGTTTCCAGCCACTTTACCTGGTGAGAGTTGCTGTGGTAACGTGTTGAGAAGGTCAGTCCAGACATCTGTATCCTTGGTCAGAGCTTCCAGATCCTTATGGGGGGTCCCCACATGTTCCCAAGCACCACCTTTGAGGTATAATCCCTCCATCGAGTCCTGGGTCTACCCTGGCTACTCTGTCCAGAGGGATGTGCCTGGAACAGCTTCTGTTGGATCTGACTTGGGGCATCCTTGTGAAATGCTAAAATCCCCTCATGTGGCTCCTCTTGATCCAAAGGAGCAGAGGCTCTATTCCAAAATGTCCTAAAGATGTCATGGAGAGTTGTGTTGGAACCTCATTTCTGTTGCTTGTGCAAGCTTACCATTACGGACAAGGACCTCTTCTCACCTAAGCTCACATGAGCTTTAAAAAGGATTGTAGAACTGCTGCGTGCAGATTCAATCCGTTTGTTAATCTCATGCTTTCCATCATTTGTGTACGAGATCCTGAGGAACTTGAAGGTACTTCTTCATTTGGGGGGCGGTCTTATTCCCTGACGTGAACAGGGCTTCCCACTTTCGTCAGGGAGAGTACCGTGGCCTCAGACTTGGAGGCGCGGATTTTCATGTTAGCTCTTTGACACTTTGGAGTGAAATACTTGTGTGCATGTTAAAGATTCACTTTGGTTGGTGTTAATCATCTGCAAACAACAGAACCGTGAGCATTGTTTGACTTATCTCCTTGTATGCCATCTTCAAATTTACAATGGATATATAGACTGGAACGGCATACTCCTGGCAGACACTCACTAGTCTCACCCTACACATACATACACGGGCAACATGTGTCAATTTAGAGCAACTAGTTAACCTAATGCATGTCTTTTGGACGTGTTAGGAAAATCGAGTACTCAGAGTAAACCCACATGCATAAGGAATGGATATGCAAAATCCATGTAGGTGGAATCTGAGATGCAAAATCTATTCTATTATTTTCCACTTTATGAATGCCTTCTTTTTGTGGCCTCATCACCTGTAAGATGGCAAATGCGGGTCAGGAAGCAAGCTGGCCTACGTCATTTTTTTCAGTGTTTGGCAAACACTGTCCCTAGGTCTGTCTCCAGGGTTGGACTCCAGAAACCCTAGTCTTGACAGAATACACTGATTCTTACTTTTTGGTTGGAATTGTAGACCTCTGTTCACTGAGAGCCCATCGTGCATATTAGCTTAGTGAAGCACACAAGGTCAGTTACCTTACCTTGATGGTTCTTGTTGTAAATGTGTATTTTTAACTCCCTTATAATCCTTTGGTAAGTAATAATGATCATAATATTTGAACTATCACTCCCCAGGACACTGACAGTGCCCCCAGCTCTAATAACTGGGTATTAGCTAAGATGGACAAAGGTGAAATGTGTCAGATGCTGGAGTATTTCAAATTAAAAGTTAGCAAAATATAAATTTGTCACAGACCAGTTGCAGTAATTACAGTTTGGAAAAAGGCTTACTTTTAAACTTGTCATTTCAGGTAAAACAGGACTTCTTCGAGCTTCTGTCTGATTACCACGTGGATGGTCAACAACGCTGGAGCAAAGTAAAAGAGAAAATGGAGACAGACCCTCGGTATAAAGCGGTTGAAACGTCAGCTACACGAGAGGAACTGTTCAAGAGCTATGTGGAAAAGCTCACCAAGGTAAAGATGTTTAATTTACTTTTCAGCCTGGTGTGCACCATCATGGTACTACTACATCAACTGTACTACTGTCAATAAAAAAGGAAAAGGCTAAAAGAAAAACAATTATGATTGTGCCTCAAGAAATCTGCGATCATGATATTCAAATAAATGTTTATTTAAATCTATTTTACATTTGGGGAGCACAGCAAAGCAAGTGGTTACGTTTACATTTAGGCGTTTAGCAGACCCCTACACAGAGTTACTTACAAGTGATTCAGTCTTACAGTCCAAACAGTTGTGGGATAAGGGCAACAGTGGTAGTTTGGCAGGGGTGGGATGTATACTTTAGATCAGAAGTCCCCAGTTTGATTTGTGGTCCGGACTCAGCCAGTGCCTCACTTTGCCTGAAGAAGAAATGAAGAAGGTAAACCAAAAGTCACAGGACATTCTTTCATTTCAGAAATAAAAGGGAAAATAACTTATCTGAATACCCCACCAAGTAATGGGTGAGGGGACCTATCTGTCCAGAACATGGCCGATATCTTGAAAGTTTCCATATTGGATCAAGGGCAAGATTTTTGGAAGATGCTTATGTAGCATATCGCAGAAGACCAGAATTGTTTTAGATTTTATTGCCGCAATCAGATTTGCAATAGCTCTTTTAGTTTAAACGTTATCAACCATTTCAAAGCTTTTTTGTTTGTCCAAGGTAATATTTGAATGATGATTTTTTTTTTTTATGTTCGGTGAACACAACTGCCATATTATAGCTGCACTACAACAACTGTAACCCAGAAAGACCACTAAATTTACACAGTACTGCTACATCCCTCATTGCCAAATTCAGAGAAACCGGTGACTACAGACGACATACCCCTTCTGGCGAAGAAACCTCAATGCTGGTTGACCTGTCCTGTCACTTTTGACTCACCCTGTTTCATGTAACTTTTGACCCACCCTGTAATGTGCAGTCAACAAGCAATGTGCTGGATTTAAACCTTTTTAGTACTTGTCTCAAACGTAAACATGACCAGCTATCATTGACTGACATTGACTGCTTTCTCGCTTCAGAACTCAAACGCAGACAAGGAGAAGGAGCTGGAGAAGCAGGCGCGCATTGAGGCCAGTCTGAGGGAGAGAGAACGAGCGGTGCAGCGCTTCCGCACTGAGCAAACAAAGGAAATTGACCGTGAGCGAGAGCAGCACAAACGAGAGGAGGCTATACAGCACTTCAAGGCTCTCATGTCTGACATGGTGAGACGTGTGCCTGCACTGCGCATCACGCACACAAATAATTGTAAAAATGTGTGTCATGCTCCGTGTCAGAGCAGCCACTGAACGGTGCTTAATGATTTTCCATACTTGACAGGTTGAATCTGATTTGCTCGGCTCTGATTTGCAATACTGCATTAGTTCATTAGCACTCCATGAATCAAGTGCGTTTCACACCAGGTTCAGCTAAGTTATGTAACTGTAGCGTAGGCATACTCACCAATCACTTTGAGCTAAATCTCCTTGTTTCTTGATTCATTGTTTTCAATTTATCAGTTCCACTTTCCATATAGGTGCACAATTGCAAACTGTAGTCCATCTATTTCTTTACATACTTGGTTCCTATATTCTGTTCTATATTCACGAGCACTACGGATCAGGTATTATTTGGGTTGGTGGATCATTTTGCGCACTGCAGTGACACTGATGGGGTAGTAGTGTATTAGTGTGTGTTGTGCTGATATGAATACATTTACAGTATTTAGCAGATGCCCTTATCCAGAAGTGCCTTAAGACATCTGTAACATAATCTATTCCTAACAGATTAGCAGACTAAGACATCTGTAACATAATCTATTCCTAATAGATTAATAGAATTGATCAGATATAGGAATGCTGCTGGGGTTTTTAAACACTTCAGTGTCACTGAAAATAGTCCACCAACCAAAAATGTCCAGCCACTAGCATCCTGTAGGCAGCACTGATGAAGGAGTAGATGACGACTAAGACAAACTGTGCAACAACAGAGGAGCTACTGTCTCCAACTTTACATTTACGAGGTGGAGCAATATACTAGATGTGTGTAATGCACAGTGAATTAATACATTATTTTAAGTACATTTTATGTTATTTGGTTGACCTCCTTATCCAGAGCAACTTACAGTTGAGACAGTCTTACAATCCAAGCAATTGTGGGTTAAGGGCATTGCTCAAGGATGCAACTGTTGCAGCTTGGCAGAGGTGGGAGTTGAACCCTGGGCCTTCTGGTCCATGGTCAGAAAGGTTCGTCTGATTCAATACCAGCAATAAACCCCTTCAAAAGCAAGCCACTGTTAATTCCAGAACAGTAACTGAGCTGATTTGTACCTTCATAAGCGCTTGTGTGCCTAATTCCTATACATTTGCATTTCTTAATGGTAGGTGCGATCACCTGATGCCACTTGGTCTGAAACAAGGCGTTCACTGAGGAAAGATCACCGATGGGAGTCATCATCTTTATTGGAACGGGAGGAAAAGGAGAGGTTGTTCAATGAGCACATTGAGGCACTGACCAAAAAGAAAAAGGAGCTATTCCGACAACTGTTAGATGAGACGGTTACGGTATGGCTACAGTGATTTAAAAAAAATAATAATTCTGTTGTGTTTCAAAGCCTTTTATTTTGCAGTAATGTATTTGCTCTACGGTAGCATGACTAACCACTTGGCTCCTGTACAATAGGTCACACTGACATCAACATGGAAAGAGGTTAAAAGGGGCATCAAAGAGGACCCAAGATGTACAAAGTTTTCTAGCAGTGATCGGGTAGGCATTATTATTACCCGACTACTTGGCTATACCATACACCCACCTGCCACTACATAGGTACAGGTACAGGGTACATTTTGCTTTCAAAAGGAAAGCCCTAATTTCTCATAATTTTCTCAAATCAGTCTGTGCATTCTCCTCTGACCTTTGGTATTGATTAGGTATTTTTGCCTGGAGAACTGCTCACTGGATATTTTCTCTTTTTTGGACCATTGTCTGTAAACCCTGGAAATGGCTGTGTGAGAAAGTTTCCATAGATCAGCAGTTTTAGAAATACTCACACCAGCACCAACAGCCATGCCATGATCAAAGTCCCTTAGATCACATTTCTCCTACATTCTGATGATCAGTTTGGACTTCAGCAGATTGTATTATCCCATTTCTACATGCCTAAATTTGTGAAGTTGCTGCCGTGTGATTGGCTGATTTAGATGAGCTGATTTGCATTTATGAGCAGTTGAACAGGCATACCTAATAAAGCGTCAGGTGTGTGTACAGTAGATTTAGAATTAAAGGTTAGGATTTGCGGATAGACGGGCCTCTGTTAATTCAGGTGTGTTCTGTGTTTTGTTTTGTTTCTTTATAGAAAAGACAGAGAGAATTTGAAGATTATATTAAGGACAAGCACATCACAGCCAAAGCAGACTTCAGAACTCTGCTGAAAGAGACCAAGTTCATCACGTATAAGTGAGTTTTCACATGCTCTTTTCCAACCTCTTCATAGTCCACCACAGCTGTAGTGTCAATCCAGAGATATTACAGAAAGAATGTTGAACCTTGTTGCTAAATTTCGTTTAAAGGTGTATATACCAATCAGACAAAACATTAAAACCAAAAACACATTGAAATGTAGTTGATTTTGAAAGAACCGAATTATTTTACAAGGAACAAATCATTATAGTGACATGACTGCTTTGAATCTACTACACAAAAAGGCTTGTGGGGTGCTTCGGGTCAGCAGTGGTGAGTGCATAATTAGGAGGAAAAACAAACTGGCAACAGGGTGTTGGCATCCAGGACTCCAAGCCACCTGTTCAAACAGACAGAAATATGACTGTAGTAGCTGGACTGTAAGCTGGAGCTTTCCTTCTCCTTGGAGCATTGTCAAAAGATATTCACCACTGTTGCCTGTGAACAACCCTCAAATCTTATTTAGGAAATACCCCAACCCGCTTGTCTGGCTATATCAGTTTTCTCTTTTTTTAAATATTGTATGGCTATTTAAATCGTAAACTCCCATTAAATTTTAATCTCCCTGATCTCTCATATCTGTCTGGTTGACTTACCGTCTTTTATATACCAGAGCCTTACATACTGTTATGCAAAATATTCAGTGTCCTTTGCTATTCCATCTGTGCACGGTTTAAATGTATTGGCTGATTGGTGAAAAATCGTTTTTTCTAATACATCCTACTATAAAAAGCCTACTGTAGTAGTATAAAGTAAACAGCAATTGATCATAGTTATATTTCGGATTATGATCCATGATATTCTTGCGTGATTCATTGGAGGTGCATAACCAGAAATGTGTTTTCTTTAGTTTCACTTAAGCTGACAATATACTGTTATCACATCAAAAGTTATAGTCTTTACTCAGTGTGCACCGTTTAACAACCACCCTACGTTTGAGAAACATGACTCACATGGGCTTTTTATGGCACTGTCATGTAAATATGTAGGTATTTTCACAAGGAAACTGTGTACATTGATACGTAAATATGTCAGAGATGCCGCTAAAAGCACAAGTAGAATCCCTACACAAAATCCCTAATGCCATCACATTTTTTATTTATTAGCGATATTAATAGAAAATACAGATGTGTCATGTAATGCCCCTATGTATAGGGAAGCTGTAACATTTAAGTGGATGCTATAAAGGTGGCTAAAAAACAAAAATACTTTGAGGGACTATATTATAACAAGGAAGATTAACTATATCTGGTTCACATTCATTTGGTGAGTCTCTGCTTCATCTGGTTATTGTAATGGGGAATAAGCAGTAGTACTACTTAAAATGGGACAGGCACTCACAAATACACTTACAGATTCACTTATTGTTGCATATAAATGTGGGAAATCAAAAACACAATTACAGCTTACAAAAACTGTAACCACATCAATTAGAACAGTCACTAGTCAAAACATCATCTTACTCGCAAATTACGGACTTCTGGTACCGTGGCGTTGATTGGCTGTTAAGGTGACCAGATGTTTACAGCCACAACAAAATTAGAGATTAACAAAAAGCCATTAACAAAAACAGATTTTAATTTCCAATCATAATTTAGGATCTCGGTTGTAAAAGTAAATGGATGTTGATTAGTTTTATGTTAAACAGCGCATACCTGCACAAGGAAAATGTCAGTGGTAATTGTATATACTTTACAGCTGTACAGATTTAGGGTGTTTTTTCCTGTCACCCTAGGTTTGATTAATTGGTGCTGTGAATCTAGATATTAATAAAACTGTTTGAGACTATGCCTTATTGTAGATGGTGCTACATATAAAACATCTATACTACAAGTCAAACTCCGATTTATATGTCAAGATTATTATATTAAGTATTTATTTCAATTCCACGGCTTAGCTGTTCATTCTTTTCAATCAGATCACGTAAACTGATACAAGAGTCTGAGCAGCACTTGACAGACGTCATGAAGATCCTCCAAAACGACAAGCGCTTTCTGGTGCTGGACTGTGTGCCAGAGGAAAGACATAATCTCATCATGGCATATGTGGAGGAGCTGGGCCGCAGAGGACCCCCTCCCCCTCCTACCGCTTTTGAGCCTGCCAGACGGTCCAACAAGTGAATTTTTAATGCCCACATTTCAGACTTTTGTTTGTCAGTGGCTTTCGGAGTGCCATTCTTTCCATAAGCTCTTTTACTTAATTGTTCTTTTTTTTTGCCAAGAACAGGGAATCGTTTATCCAGCTTTTGGTACTATCATCTGTTTTGTGTCCACCGAGAACATGTGACTGAGCTAAAGTGAGGCTGAATGACAACTGGACACAGGTGTGTTTGTGGATTTTTTTTCCTTTTGTCTGAGAAGCTTGCGTCTAAGCTTGTTAGAGTGGCAGTGCATTCATGGTGGACCCACCTGATCCCAACTGCTTGATGGACATCTGCATTACTGTAGAGCCAGCTGTGTTTGTGCAGAGTCAGGCAACATGCCCAGGAGTGGAACTGACAGAGCAATGAAGATCACCTGTTGCCCCAATCTGCTCCTTTTAGGCACTACGTATGGCTGTCTTCATGGTTTCCGTTACTTTTGGTATTCTGGAAACCAGAATTATCTCCAGTTTTCATTCTCTTCACTGGTGACTGATTATCCAGTGGAGCTCTCAGTCTACAGAAGTCTCTGTTCGTTTGTCATTTCTAAATGAAAAATTGGATCAAATGTAAGATATTTTTAAAATAATAAATGGGTTTGTTGTTATGACTTCATTAAGCGTATCAAATGTTCAGCTGTGCAGACAGTGACAGCTGCCGGGCTGCTACTGGTAAGGTTTCATTATTTAACTGTAATAATGTTTTTGAAACTTTTTTTGGGAGTTGCACCATTTCTGTAAACGTTGCCTGAAATAAAGACAACATACTTTTTTACATATTTTACCAAGTGTTTTTCTTATTGGGAAGATGCCATATTGTAAATGGTGTGAGCGGGGAATATAGAGGCCACAACTTTTTTATTAGAGCAAATACATTTACAAAACTCATATTTTACATATGGAGTCACTTCTCTTATGGGTGTATGACCATGCTATACATGAGAATAATGTACAGGGGACTTTTAAAGCCATGACTCGTCATCCTAAATAAACAATATGTTAATAATTCATATTAACCGCTTTTTAATATCAGGCTAGTAGACACAACATTAGCACAGTTATTATGTGTAAGGAGTCTATTTGGAGCACTAGATTAGTACAAAATATAACACTTTCTATAGGAACAGTCCTAGTCAATATCAAACTGGGATACTCGCAATATTTAACAGTAAACATTAATTTCATTAATACAGTTTATAAATAGTACTGGGTGGATTCCCTGAATTGCAAAAGTATCTCTTCTTCCTTTTAAGAAACGCTTGCAGTATTTGTGAAACTGTCTATAGTTCATGTGAGGTCACTTTGTTGTAGCTGAGGGTGGCTTGCTAATGACTGTACAAAATTGGGAAGGAAAGTAATTTTCACGATCATACTGACTGTGTTATTCTGTAATGCTTGTTTAGGTTTACTGTATGGCGGTAATCAGTAATGTTAACTCAGTTTGACACCAGAATCAATTCTGACTGTGATGATGGCCAAATTTAGGTGAGCAGGTGAGTGTATTTATATCTATTTATAAATGTATTTCCACATTATAACCCTGCTTTTCTGGTCAAGCTTGTGTGGACTCCAGCAGTTATCCCCAGAGGCACAGCCAGGCATGTCTGCACATTACACTGGACCCAGAAGAAAGGCATCACCAAGACTCAAACCCATGCCGCTGGTGGAGGCCGGCGTAAGATGCACATGATCCACTCAAGATTGATCGATAAACAGTACTTTGCAAAAGTCTTGGGCCACCGTTAGGTTAGACATACTTTTAGCAATGCTATGATGACCATATTGAATTTTTAACAAATAAAGTTTCTGTAGGCTACGGTGGCAAATATATAGTTGAGCAATAACTAAGCAATAGCATCATATGGCAGTTTCGTTAAGATCCCAAGCTGACCTGTCTACAGTCTGAATAAGAATGATCAGGAATGGTCTTTTTAGGATCGTAGCCAAGATCCCACGGAAGGAGTGAAGTGAAGACATTCTAAAGCTCAACACAAACTGCAGTGAAGATGAGTGGGAAATAATATTAGGGAGTGAATCGTTCAACTTTAAAACATTTGGGTCCGATTATTGACAGGTGTATATATGGTGATCATACCACTTCTTAAAAAACTCAGACTTGTGCACAGTACTGTATTTCTCTGTTTATAGATTATGTATTGGTTTTGAAACAAGGTCTTACTTTTGAGCTTAACCAGAAAACAAAGTGTTTGATTTTCCAGTAAAGCCTTATACTTCTTATGCAAACCTTTGATGAGGGCGGAAGCACTGAACAAATAACTTGCGTGTGGATATATAAATTGTATAATAGTTCAATGATTAGAAATCAATAACCGTATTACATCTTATTTGAGCAGTGGTGCCCCGAGATTTGCCTAAGCCTATATATGGTTTAGTGACGAAGTCTGAGATTTCAGCTTCATGTTTTGGCGTGAACCTGACTCTACATGACTTTAATACATGGTGTAAAGCAAAAGGTTTTCTATGGAAAAAAAAACTTAAGCAAGACATTGTAACTTTCTCACAATATTTTTGTCCATTGTTGTGTTACTGTTGTACTAGTCATCAGGAGGAGTCATCTGGAGACGTCCTGGAACAGGAGCTACTTCTGAGATGAACAGTATGAATACAGTATTCAGAATTTTATCAAGGGCTCTTTTGAACAAAACAATGGCACACGTGCGTGTTCCTTTTGACCTAAAGTTCCATAAGCTTCCATAAGTCGGGTCTCTCGGGTTTTCATTTTTAACAGTTCCTTACTGCTTGTTCTCTTTTGGGTCCTGGTGTTCCCAGGGCACTGGATCGTTTTCTTGAGACATGGAGCCGCTTTCGCGATCTTGCCAGAACTGCTCGACGTCGGGCAGCACCGCGCCGTCCTTATTGCCGTTAACAGGACTTTCCTTCTCCGGCTGCTGGTCGGGTTGGGACTGCGGGGGCAGGTGTGCAGACGCCTCTGGTCTCGGGGTAGGTGATCTGGGGGCGGTGGGGGCGTGTGGCCCGGGTTTCGGCTGCTTGGGTGCTTGTTTGCGCAGCGTGAGCCGCCGCCACAAGCCTTTGTAGCCCTCGCGGAATTCCTCTGAGAGCGCGAGCACTATGAACGGGTTTGCAAGAGACAGCGCGAACATGAGAATCTGCGCGGATATAGCAAACAGCACGGGTGGAGCGGATCCATCAGTGTCTGCTGCATGGCGCATCCAGACCCAGACCACCCAGTGCGGCAGCCACAGGCTCGCCATGGCCACGGTCAGACCGAACAGCATCAGTGTCAACTTGCGCGATCGGATTTGCGCGCGCAGGTTCTGCGTCTTGGTACATCTGCGCTGGCATCGACCGTACGCGCGCCAGAAGTAAATCAATGCGAAGCTTAATGGTGCGCAGAAAGCCACCAGTGGGTACGCCTTGACGTACACGGACATGAAATCCCGCGCTTCCGGAGGAACCACTTGTACGCACAGCAGTCTGGTATCTTCCCTGTCCAGCCGCGTAAAGAGCCAGTGCGGCAGCGGCAGCACACAAGCCAGAAGCCACGTGAAGATCAACACCACCGCTATAGTTTTGAGTCGGATCGTGACCTGCTTGGTTGGGTTGCTTACATACCTGAAGCATGCCTTGGCCATGATCGCCACTGTAAAACTTTTCGCTGCCATGCAGGCGTGCACGAACCAATCACACGTCTTGCATACTGTCAAGCCCAGAGTCCAGCCAGTGCGGGAGTACGCCGTGGCTTTAAACGGTACCGCGAACGCCAGCAGTAGCCCGTCAGCCACCAGGAGGTTCAGGATGAGCGCGTTGATCAGAGATAGCTTGCTTTTACGCGCGTTGCCCACCAGCACTCCTACAGCCGTGGCGTTGGCGATAAAGCCAATCACGCAGATCAGACCGAGAAGCACGGTTACCAGCACCTTCAGATCACCAGGCTGCAGGTGCTGATATGCTCCTTTGTCCAAAAACGAGTCCCGGTTCACCGTCCCATTCGCACTCACGTTTCCGTCCGGCACTTTGTCAATTTCCATATTCTCAGTGTAACAGACTAAACAGCCTTTGTGGTTAAACTCTACTACTCCCAGGATCCTACACTAGACACTCTGGTGTCCCCAGCTCCCTCACGTACATGCCACAGTGCGCTGGCTGCCTGCTATTATAACTGCGCTGTTTGATTGACAGATGCCCTCCCTCCTCAACCAGCGGTCTGCTTTTATTCTGGACGGGATCCGTACGTCCTCTCGAGACCAATTAAATATAATTACAACTAACGAGCCCTGCAAGTTTCCAGGTAGACCGCGTGTTTTACGCACAGGCTGGATGCTTGATGCAGAGAGCACTGAACGCGTACGGGACAACATTTTACATTTTTGTGTTCTCATAAGAACTACACGGAATTAATCGTGTAATCCATTCACATGAACTCTGCTTTTTGTAACAATTAAACAAATTGAATAATTAGTTTCTGGTGGCGTTCAGACTTCTTGTTGTACTGATGCGCACACAGAATTTAGAGGGGCACAGGTGTAAACCTCTGCTTTCCAGTCAGTCACAGAGCACAACTGTGTACTAGAAAAATAAGTTTAAGTCCTACATGGTGTAAGCGATTTAACACTTACACTGAGCTTTATTCTTCCATGGATGAGAAATGAAGATCAAATGAATGTATTTGCTAGTTTTTGAAGACGTTTGCTTTAGTGCTGTAAAATGTTATGTGACTAGCTAAAACATATACAGTTAGACCCATAAATATTTGGACAGTGACACAATATTCATGATTTGGAATTAATTTGGTGCATTTGAAGTATAGATTTTCAGGTTTCATTCAAAGGGGTGAACACATCTTAAAATTTAGGAACTGCAACCATTTTTCTACAAAGCCTCCTCATTTCAGGTTCTGAAAAGTAGTTGGACAAATTAGCATTACCATAAATAAAATGCTATTTTTAATAGTTTATTGAGAATCATTTGCAGGCAATGACTGCCTCACCAAACACTGGGTTTCCTCCTTTGTGATGCGTTGCCAGGCCTTTACTGCAGCTGTCTTCGATTGTTGCTTGTTTGGGGGTCTTTCTGCCAGAAGTTCTGTCTTAAGCAAGTGAAATGCATGCTCAACTGGGGTGAGATCTGATGATTTACTAGGCCATTGCAATGCTTCTTTGCATTAAAAAAAGCTCCTGGGCTCCTCTGATGTGCTTTGGATCACCAGACGTTCCAAGCCTCCTCCATACTTTCTTCTTCCCATCATTCTAATACAGGTTGATCTTAGTTTATTCTGTCCAAAAAATGCTGTTCCAGAGCTGGGCTGTTTTTTCGGCAAAGTCTAAGCTGGCCTTTCTGTTTTTAAGGCTGATTACTAGTTTGCACCTTGTGTTGAACCCTCTATATTTTCTCTCAAGTCTTCTCTTTATGTAGACTTAGATACTGATACATCTACTTTCTGGAGCATGTTCTTCACTTGGGTGGATGCTGTGATGGGTTTTTCTTTACCATGGAAAGGATTCTGCCATCATCCACCACTGTTGACTTCTGTGGACGTCCAGACCTTTTTTAGTTGCTGAGCTCATCAGTCCACTCTTTTTTTTCCTCAGAATGTACCAAGCTGTTAATTTGGCTACGGCTAATGTTTTAAATGGCCATGGGACAAGACCACCTCTCTTTGGATGTGTTCAGACATGTCCAGAATAACTCCAACTGCAGGTTGCTATGGCCTCAGCAACACCAATAGGAGCTATGTCACTGGCAGAGTGACAGGGAGTTGCAACCAATCATAGCAGCAGCTCACTCTCCCTCTCTTCAGGGTTAGACTGGGTGAAGACTTGGACAGTAATGTAAGTGAGTGGATGTAAGGACCAGAGAGAGTTGCTGCTGTGGAATTACTGTTTTGTGTTTATGGACATTGTCTTTTTTGTGTGTCCAAAGAAAAAAACACATTTGAAGATAACCTTGTGGATATGTCAATAAACACCCTGGTTACTGGACTTGTGTGCATCTATCCCTTTCTCTGACCGTAGTGATTGCCTTTTAGGTGAATTCTAGTGAGCTTCTAGGGAAGCTGGAAACAACAATACACTCATTTTCACCCAATATTTCTGCTATTTCTCTGATGGTCTGTTTCACTTCCACTGAAAGATCCTTTGATCTCATATTGTGTGTAATTCAATGCAACAGGTTCCAAATGCAAAGGTCTCATATAGAAGCAACTCCAGACCTTTTACCTACTTAATTGATGATGGATTAACAAGGGAATAGCCCATGCAACCCATGAAATAACTTTTGAGATAATTATCCAATTACTTTTGGTCCCTTGCAAAAAGGCAGCTACATATTAAAGACCTATAATTCATAAAACATTCTTTCATTTAAGATGAAAATACCATCAAGTTAAAGCTGAGAGTCTGCACGGTAAGCCCATGTTAATTATATAACTGTATCTTGAATATGTTTCGTTTAACAGCTAAAATGCCAAAACTTG
The DNA here is from genome assembly GCA_034779995.1 of Parotocinclus haroldoi. Classification (NCBI taxonomy): domain Eukaryota; kingdom Metazoa; phylum Chordata; class Actinopteri; order Siluriformes; family Loricariidae; genus Parotocinclus; species Parotocinclus haroldoi. The sequence goes on along the minus strand of JAUZST010000271.1, from coordinate 29,938 downwards.
TGTCACTGTCCAAATATTTCTGGGCCTAACTGTAGCTATGAGTGATAATTTACCTTGCCTGCTGTGTGTTTGACTATCTCTTTAAATATTTGATGTTGCCCTTTATTCCTCGTGAAAAACTGAGTGAAACTGGCTCTGACTGAAAGCATTAGCCACTCAAGCATTCGGAAAGAGCTTTTTTTGGGAAATGTAGTGCCTGTAGTTCTGCTCAGCATTGCAAATAAAATAGACTTTTTGCCACTGTGATTTTAATTGGCCACTAGGTTCAGTGGGTTTGATGATGCCCCTGTTGTTTACCAAGAGTTTTTTTTATTAAAGTTTTGTTGATTTTTGCCTTTAAATATATTTTGTTGCATAGTATGGATTACTTAGGTAGCTGCTTTTTGTTGTGCAGGTTTTATAATGTATGCAAACATTTGCCACTAGGGTCTTTGGAAAAAAAACTAACTTGTGGAAAAGCAAACAGCTAAAGCTAAAGTGAAGAGTGAAAATGAATTAATGAGTTGTGTTGTATAAACCAATCAGACCTAACATTAAAATCACTGACATTTGAGGTGAATAAAACTGACGGTGTGATGCTCTGGGCAGTAATCTGCCGGGAAACCTTTTTTCTTCTGGAATTCATGTAGAAGTTACTTGTACCTAAACCTTGTGGGCTTAGTAGTCACTTAATCTGAATCCAATAGAACACATTAGGGTTGTGGCAGAGCCGGAGATCCAATATTATTCATTCATTCATCAATCCATCCATTCAGTCTTATCCGCTTATTCTAGTCAGGGTAGAGCTGGTGCCTAGCCAGCAGCACATGGCCCAATGCAGGAACAACCCTAGACAGGGCACCAATCTATTGTAGGGCACACACACTAAGGGCACTTTCCTTTAGTGGAAACTCCAATTAGCTAACAAACATGTATTTGAAGTATGGAAGGAAGCTGGAGTACCCAGGGATAACCCAGGGACAACATGCAGACTGCACATACCTGTAGGTGGAGACCAGGAATCAAACTGGTGATCCCGGAGCTGTGAGGCAGCAGTGCTAACCACTGCACAACAGTGCTTCCTGACCCAGTATTAGTAAATTGGTCCTTAAGTAAAAAGTGCTTGTGAGAATGTGTATTTATATACATATATACTATATGTCAAGTCAAATTTATTTCTATAGCACTTTTTACAATGGTACATTGTCTCAAAGCAGCTTTACAATATTATATTATCATAAAAGGCCAATCCCAAGTTGAGCAAGCCTAGGGCGAAAGTGGCAAGGAAAAACTCCCTGAAAGTAGAAGGAAGAAACCTTGGGAGGAACCACACTCAATAAGGGACCCATCCTCCTTGGGTGGCCTAGATTTTAATTAAGTAAATCCTTAAAAATATATTAAAGTAGTAGTAAAATTAAGTAAGTAATACAATTTAAACCAATATTAATATTTAAGTTAGTAATAAAATAAGTATAGATTTTAAAACAAAATAGTTTTTAAAAGCAGTCCTTAGTGGCCATATGGACAAAAGTAATTGAACCTATGCGTTACACCAACAGGAGCTTTTTTGTTATCCCATTCTAAAACCATATCCCTTATTATGGAGTTGGTCTTCCCCTTGCAGGTGGAACAGCTTCCTTTCTTTTGGGTAGGCTTTTAACAAGAGTTTAGAGTATATCTGTGGGAACGTTTTCCTATTAATCCAGAACAGCATTTGTGATTTTAGACGCTGATGTTGGACAAGGGGGCCTGGCTCACAAACTGTAGTTCAGCACAAAAGTGTAAAGTGGGGTTGAAGTAAGCCTGTGGAGACCAATAAAGTTATTCCTTAACACCCATTGCTTTGTCCATGTGGGCACAGTCATGCTAGAATGAAAAAGGGCGAATCCTAAAGTCATCAAATTTTCCAAAATTTCTTAGTATGATGAAGCATTAAGATTTCCCTTCTGGAACTGGAACTTTGGGCCTAGGCCAACCCTTGAAAAATAACCCTATAGCAGTATCCCTCCTCCTCCAAGCGTTACAGTTGATTCAGCGCTGTCCGATAGCTAACGACATCTCCTGGCATTCTCCAAATCCACTCAGTCAAGATGCTATAAGGGTTCCTCATCCATTATGATATAGTATGCAGTTGCCACAGATTAATTGGCTGCACATTCATGATGCAAAACTCTTGTTCCATGACATACACCCCAAGGATGCTGTTTAGATTGATATCTGTTGACTATGAAAGCCAGTTCAGTACAGTGAACTCATATAGTCATGTTTAGGAAAACAGTTTAAGATGATTTGAGCTTTGTGACATGATGTGTAGATGGGTACACTGTGTTTATAAATGTATATTATTGTTTTGGTGAACCTGTGTGAATTGCAACCCCTGTTGCCCGTTCTTAGTTAACAGGAGTGGTACCTGGTGTAGTCTGTGGTGTTGCAAACCATCTGCTTCAAGATTTGATGCATTGCACATTCAGAGATGTTCTTCTGCATTTGTTATGCAGAGTGGTTTTTAAGTTATTGTTGCCTTGAACAAGTTTGGCCATTCAAGTTTCCAGGCAAGACACAAATCTGAACCACTGTTCGTTACCTCATCACTGACTGCTGGATTAAGTCAAATTGAGATTCTACAATCGAAATATTAACATGGAAGCAGTATTGTGTCATACGGTATCTTTCTTGTTGCCTGTGGAATCATCAAATTGCTTTAAAATGGTGAATAATGAGGTGTAAAATGTAACTGCTGCTGAACCAGTGATCAGCTTCTGTTTTATTCCATTTAGGTGGTACAGTGGCACAGTAGTTAGTGTTGTTACTTCACAACCCCTGAGACCTGGCTTCAAGATACTTCCCCTTCCTGGAAAAGCAGAGAATGAACCCAGTATAATTATTATAAAGATAAGTATATACTTTATTTTTTTTGCATTCTTTTTTCATTTTTATTTTGCATTGCATTTCTCCTTCATAGGGCCACCCAAACCCACACATTGTTTAATGCTATAACAACTGACACAGGCACTGACAGTTTGAACTGTTAACTGTTTTGTGTAGCAGTGCTTTGCTTCCCTAATGCCTCTGCTCACATTAGACCTCGCTGTTTTTTTTATGCTTCTGTATCTCCTGTACGAAGACTATTATTTTGTAAAATGAATGAACTGATTTTATGACAATTTAGGGAGTAAAGTCTTAAGGTTGGTGTGATTGAAGTCTCCAGCAATAGAAACATGCCTTCCAGAGAAGAGCTCTGCCGGTTTTTTTTGTTGAATTATATAGTTTTATATGAATATATTATATTATACAGTAGTACTCTTGGTAGCACCATTGCTGCTCTTGAAATGTGACATTTACACCCGTAATTCAGTGCTTTAGGACGCGTAGTGGAGTAATTTGACATACTAACACAACAAACACTATTTCAAATGTAGCAGTATGTATATTTAATGTTTCTAGCTAACATTTCTTGCTACTTTACCAATGTTAAGCCTAACTGTTTATCAATATTCTTTTCAACAAGCCCTCGTCCTCTTTGCCTTGCTATTTCCCCTCGAGGAATCAATGATGCCATCTTACGGGCCACTCTAGGACAGTATTATGTAACCTCAAGTTAAATGTGTTGGTCGAATGAGTGAAGAGACGACCGAGGATAAAGCTGTTTATAATGTAAGAAAAAAAATCAAAATGATAAACATTTCAAAGGTAAAGCCTATATCATGCACTGCTCACAGAAATGAGGGGATATTCCATTAAACAAGATCATCAGAAAGGCAAAAGAAAAGTCTTCAAGAAAGTTTGATTAAGCAAATAACATGTAAACTCGATTATAATGATTGAGGAGCATGTGATATATTCATGGGGATGAACAGAAGCAGGTCAAACTGGATGAGAGTGCCACACATTGACTGTTCAGTAGGGTGTGTGATCATCCAAGACTGCCAAAACACACTGACAGTGATGCACTGTCCAGCATTATCCAGCAGTTCATGTAGGATCCTCTGTCACTTTTGCTCCAGGGCAACTTCCAGTTCAGGAAATGTTTTGAGAGGTGTTGGACAGTTTGCCAGACATCTTTCCAGTAAATCCCGAGCATGTTCCATGCCGTCTAACACAATGAAGCATATGGTCTGGGTGCATCACTGTCATCCAGTGGCAGCACATAACTGTCCCTGCAGCTCTGTTGCATTGCTGTACCTGCTCCTTCTTGCCAATAAGGTCAAGTAGCGGCTAACTCTTGCTGTTGTGTCAGATTAGTTTAGTTCATAATACTGTTCCAGTCTCCGGAAAGCGATTCCACATTCTGCTAATCACACTTTGGGATGTTCTGTGCTGTTGCCACTGTTGTCTGTGTTTGACCAGCTTCAAGACGTCCTTTGGCTCTCCAAGCTTCACTTTCAGGCAAATTGTTTTGCAGAGGGATTGCAAGGGCTGGGAAGCTGCACTTTCAAGATCAGGGAATGTTCAGATACTCCAGCACTTTCAGGCTTTTATGGCATTTTCACCAATGAAATAAAAGTTGCTTTTACATCTCATTTGCATTATAGAACAACCTTCTTTGACTTTACTTTAAAAAAAAGATCAAATGCATATTTTTTATCACTTCATGTTCATTTTGAAATATCGCCTAATTTTTTGTGAGCAGTGAATTGTACACTGCCTGAATTTACCTTTACATAAACACTTATTCCATTTGTAAAATGACAAAATCAATATACTGTTGATGTTAATTCATTTAAGTCAGGGACTGTGGTAGCCCCATGGATCAGAAACTGGACTATGGCCCGGAAGGTTCAGGTTTCAAACCTCACCTCTTCCAAGCTGCCACTGTTACTGCCACTGAGCCACTCAGTTCCTTACTCTACAATTGCTTGGACTGTAAGACTGTACCAATTGCAAATCGCTCTGTATATGACCGTATGCTGTAAATGTAAATTTGGCTTGTTGGTTAATAGCATTATCAGAACAACTTTACTAGGACAAGAGCATATAGGCCTCCCGGCTATTTTCAATGAGTACTATCAATGAGTCTATACTCACTGAAAAGGGGCGACTCATGAATCAAACCAAGATTAAATGCAACGACGCAAAGTATTCCTCTAAATAGCCACACGGGGGCACTATTTAACCACTTTACGTTTTTTTTGGTCTCGCCACTTTTGCGTAAATAATCAACATCAAGTTGGACAAACTACAGTTTTTATGGTCTGATCAAGTTACAATGAAAATAATATTCCATGGGAAACAACTAGGTTTCAAAAATGATTTATTAGTCCCAGTCCCATGCTGTTCTGTCGTTGAATGAAAAATATTCAAAATAATATTTTCTTCAAATATAACAATATCCTAAAATATAGACTGCTGGTAGTAAGATAACAATTGCTTAAAATACTCGATGGCTGCCCAGAGTGAATAGAACGTAGGCAGAATTGGAGCATTGAATGGAATGTAAGACCATCTAACTTCTGGTTCTCTCCCTTTAGCTATGCTGCTATAGTTAGTGCTGCTGGAGCTTCATGCTGTACACGGCATCAGTGATTGATAATAGACTCTGTGCTCCTAACACATCAATAACTACATTTTCTCTTTTCTCTCCAAAGAGATGATCCTGTACCAGTTCCAGCACCACACACTTAGATGTTCCTCCACCTCAGCATCACTCTACCGGCCTTCGTCAACAGAACCCAGTCCCACCAGAGTGCAGTAATTCCCTCCATCACCAACAGACGATGTGCCTCCAAGGACCTCCCACTGAGGACCGATTTTAAAATCTATTTTGTTTTCAAATCTATTTTGTTACTTATTTTATTACTAACTTCAATATTATTATTCATTTAAATTATATAATTTACTTCATTTTACTATTACTTTAATATACTTTTAAGTATTTACTTAATTAACATCTAGGCCACCCATGGAGGATGGGTCCCTTTTTGAGGTTTGGTCCTCCCAAGGTTTCTTCCTTCTTCTTTCAGGGAGTTTTTCCTTTCCACTTTCACCCTAGGCTTGCTCAATTTGGGATTGGCCTTTTAAGATAATATAAGATTGTAAAGCTGCTTTGCTCCATTGTAAAAAGCGCTATAGAAATACTTGACTTGACTTGACAAGAATTTAAAGGATTTTAACGTTTCATTACTTTAAATTCTTACCTGAGAAATCTTTACATTTTTGTTCCTTTAGATTCCAGGTTTTAATTTTAAAACTGTGAAAAAACGTCGTGGTATAAACTTGGTATTTTTTAATAGATTTCTGATATGTGATTCATAAATTTTAGCCCCTTTAAATATTCCCTCTGGATATGCTAGTGATATTCTAGCGCTGTCTGTGGAGCTGTCTTATGCAGGAGAGTCTAAAACACAAAGGTTTAAATGAAAAAAAAAACTTTATATTTGGATCACAGGTTAATATTTCCTGCAATATACACTTCTTACAACTTATATCATTAGTCTTGATAATTACTTTTTATTTTTATAGTACTACATAAAGTTGGTTTTAGTACCTGACCCTATGCAACAGTGACCCTTAAATACCCTTAAAAAGCACTAGTGTCCCTGATTTAATAATACTGTGTGCTACAATCGCTGTGATTTTGCAGCTGTTCTTTTCTTTACTCTGCAGTATTTACCCTACACATTATTTATTAATTCTGTGGTCTGTCTTCTGTCTGTGCTGTAAGCCTGTGTGCTGTATATTTGTGCTGAGAGCACACATACTTGGCAAATAAACCAGTACTGAATTAAAAAGTGCAGAAATATGTCCTATACAAGTCGCAGAGGTTATATTTATCATAAAAACAAACTCAGTCATTCGACTAGGCGTGCCCAAACCTTTGCAGGACTATTACAAATTATTTTCCCCGTTTGCATACTTTCCTATCTATCTCATCACGTTGGCTTCTAAGGTGGCTTCTTGGCTTCTTAAAACATCCTCTGTAAAGGCATGGGTGAAAAAAAACCCAGAGAGAAAACTGTCCAACAAGTGCAAGGAGGCTGGCCCTCGCTTTCACCCGAACTTAAAATGGAAATCCCTCTCGGCCCAGGAAATTGGTGGTTGTTATTTTTTGGTATGCACTTACATGGAAGGGGGGAGACCACCCAAATAGCGGTCGTCCCACTTAATAAGAAGCGCATAACTCTGCCGTTCTTGGGAATTAAGCTCTGATTGTACAGCAGCAGGGCTAGTGATTAGCTCTCACCTCTTAAAAAAACACAAACTCTCAGGCTGGACGTTGTGGTGCATTTTCTCAGGAACACCTTTTAAAGCTGTCACACAGGCTATAACGTGCAGCGTCGCTTACTGTGCATGGTGGAAAAAAATACATGTAGTTCATAAGAGAAGTTTGGCTTGATGTATCACAATGCAGATCTGAAGAGAGTATATTAATAAATGAAAGGTGTGAAGGAATGAGGAGACAGCTTGTTGACAGCCGTGTTTGACTCAGCTGCTCCTGACTGCTTTAAGCTGGTATCGTCTCCGAAGTCTAGCTTGGGGAAGGTGAGTTATGTATGATTTGAGGCCAGGGTAAATGTCCCCACAAGGGCCATATTTCTGCTGAGAGGAAGCAGAGGCCCTCGTCCTGCAGCTTTAACTCACTCACTCACTCACTTAACCCAGGCAGCCTGTGTGTGAGCGTGTGCATAGTCAGTCTGTCGTTGCATTAGTTTACACCAGCCCTGATTTGTTTGCAAGATGTTTGAGCCACACTGGTTACGCTATCGCCATAAAGGTTTCACCCTGACAAAGTTTGAGACTTTTTGTCAAATCTAAATTGATTTACATGTGAACTGACTGATGACAGTTTTTGCGTGTGTAACGGTTCAAGAAAATGAAGTGCAGACTGGAGATCAAAATCCAAACGATTAAAAATAGGCAAAACAAATAAGTGGTGTAATGCACCATTGATAAGGCTGAGGGTAAAAGAAATGTGGGGTCATCTGGGAAATAACTGGGGTGGCACCCAGATGCGAATCCCAGCTCAAACTTAAATATTAAATAAATAACCGTTAAAAAAATATGCAGGTATGGTTGGTTATGTATAAGAAAAGCTAGAGTTCATCTCTCAATGGATGACTGACCAGGAAAAGTGGGGATAAATTACTTTTATTCAGAAAACAACTGTAAATCAGTGTAATATCATTTGCCTAAAACATTTTTTTTTTCCATTTTGACCTTTCATAATCATAATATTGCTGTTTTCATTTAACTCTTTTTGACTTAAATAAGCACACATTTTTTCTCTTTTCTTCTTGCTCTTTTTGGCCTTCCATAATCACAGGTAATATTGCTGTTCTCTTTTTGTTCTTTTTGGCCTTAAATAAACACTTATTTTTGCTTTTCTCTTTTTGCTCTTTTTGGCCTTCCATAATTACATAAAATGTTACCCTTCTAATGGACGATGGTTGTAAAAACCTAATAAAGTGGGTATGCTTTATTTCCCCTTCGGACTCTCCATTGACTCTCCAAAGTCCCTTCCTCAGGGCGCCTTTTCTTGCCACTGTCACCTCAGTCTGCTCTAGGGTCTATATTTGGCTATTTATAAAGCAACTCTGTCTGTCTGTCTGTCTTAGGATTGTCTGTGTTAGCTGAAAGTGTGTAACATAAAAAAAGCTGTTACATATTCATTTGTGAAAGAGTCCTACAAAAAGAGTCTGATCTTAGATCAGCAAGCCCCCTGTGTTCCTTCCTCCTAATCAGGAAGCTGGTACAAAGGCTTTGCCATGGAACAAACGTTCTTCAGTGATTTAAAACAAATCAGACATCCAGATGACACAAAGCAACCCTCAGTCGGCATGCTGTTAACCCATCACAAAGGCATTGCTTACTAAGAGGACCAGGGCATTGTGCAATTCAATGTTAGATTAATGACTCTCTAACGCTGGCTTGAAAGAAATGAAGTGAATTTAAATTTCTGCAAAAGTTAAAGAGCTAATGTTACAGTATTAATATCCTCTCCAACAGTGAGTGGGAAAATATCCATTAGTGAAATTAAGCGCAGTTTGCTAGGTAGCTAACATTGTGCGGCATACAGTGTGGGGCCACAGCTAATGAACACTGCAGTGGGTGATATTTCATTATACAAATTAATGCTCACATTTTAATGGGAAAGTCACATAATGAATCTAGGCTTCAGTGACAGCAATTAGAGACACAGATTGTCCCCTTCTGGACAAGGCAGTATTTAGCAGTAAGCAGCTGTGGATAAAAAATAAAAAGGTCCCTGCTCCTGACAGTGCCTCTACATAACTCGAAGAGTGCGGACGAACTTGTGCATCGACCGAATCACTGTTATGTAAGGAGGGACAAGAGAAAAAGATGGTCATTGCCTGTGTCAAGTCACCTTGGCTTTTCAGAGCTTCTTTTTTCCCAGAGAATCAACAAGCAGCAAAGAGGCTAAACTCAAACCGGTTTTATGGTTATGTTTTGAAGGTTTTCTCAGGAGAATGAAAGAGATTAAGCGCTGGTGTGTGGTCAGCTGCTACCGTTCCAAACCATAAGCATTGCAAATTACAAAAGTCACCCAGCAGACTCTGATCAGACCCAAACTCATTTCAATGGGATTTTATTTATTCGCTCATATTTAAAACAAGGTTTGTTCCAGAGTCCCGTATGGAACTGAGTGGGAATAAACACGAGAATAATCTGATGGGTTATTAGGTCAGTAAGTCATTTTGAGAGGCCTGTCTGCCTGAGGTTAGCAGTGTGAAGTGGTTTGAACCTGAGATGGACTGGTACCTAGGGAATAATTCAGTTGTACAGTACTGTGTAAAAGTCTTGGGCCACCACAAAATTTGTCGTTCACCCCATTCCTTATCTGAAAAAGTTTCTTGGTTGACACCCTTACAAAAGACCATTCCTTACCAAGATTTGGATTTACTTTGGACTGCAGAAGGGTCAACTTGGCACGAAATTGCCAGATGCCACTGTTCATCTGCGTGGCACGGTGGCTCGGTGTGTAGTTCTCTCTCCTCACAAAGAGAAGATTCTGGCTTTAATCCCGGTGTCCATGTGGGATTACTTTGGGTTCTCTGGTTTCCTCCCACAGCCCAAAGACATATGTGTTAAGATAACTGGTGTCTATAATTTGTGCCTAGTGTGCAAGTGAGTGTGTGCACCCTACGATGGATTGGCACCATGTCTAGGGTTTTTTCTCTCTGAACCTGTGCTGCCAGCTAGGCACTGGCTCTCCCACGGCCCTGTCCAGGATCAAGCAGTTAAGAAAGAGAATGAGTGAATAAATAAATAAATTTAATGGAGACCTAAGACTTGTGCACAGTACTGTATGTTTTGAGACTGCAACGGCTCAGTGGTTAAATTACTTCACTTCTGACCAGAAGGTCAGTTCAAGCAGCTGCCAAGCTGCAAGTACAGGGTCCTTAAGCAACTCAAACATGCTCACAATATACAGTTTGTACACAATGAATGAATGAATGAATGTAAGAAAGTTATTGCTAAGTCACAGCTATTCGCGAGTTGATTTAGGAGGTAGAAGGCAAAATGACTACCCCAGAGATAACCCACAGGGGCACATGGAGAACATTTCAAACTCCATGTAGTTCAAGATGAACCCCAGAATGTTATGAGCTATTTTTAGCATATGGCACCAAAATTGCGAGTGCTTGTTTTAGCGCTGAATGCATGAGTGAGTTTCCTAAAGTCTTTAAAATGCATGAACTGGAATAACGGCCATTACAGTCAAGCACTATTTAGAAACCAAACAACGCTTACAAACTTCCAGGGAGGCCTGAGAACAGAGTACCTTCATTTACCACGTTCTTCCGTGAATAAACAACACTCTTCTAAAGGACGACTGTTTTTTTCCCCCCCAGTGCAGACAATTTCTGTTTCCTTTCCACCACTATACAGAACCATATGGAAATCCATCTTAAAATATGAAATATCTATTAAGCATTTTAATTGCCCTTCTGTAGGATCTCCGGATCTCCTCTGTGTTTATTTGCGTGGTTACTATGGAGTCGTGACAAATCGCAGAAATCCAGATGAATCAAGCCGGACTCCTTCGAGTGGAGAGAGAGTCGAGTGACGAAATGAACTTATGAAATGATATGTACCACTCTCAGCAAGAGGCTTCTGTAATTTATATCAAGCCTGTCATACGGTACCAGATGGCAATTTGATGTGTATTTTTATTAAGACAGTCCATCAAGAAGGAGACAAAGCTTTGCAGAGAACTTTTTTTTCCCCCCTCCTTTCCTCATCTTAAATGATGAAAAATAATCATCTCCTACCTCTGCACCTCGGCAATCCATTATGTTTGTCGGAGGTTGTGCTGTTTGTGCGGATATCAATTAAAAGTGGATTAACGGGTACATAATGACCTTTAGCAGTAAATTGTGTGTAATGTTGCAAGGCAGGATACAGTATATTCCCCAGATGTCACACATGCCCCTGACGTATGATGGAGCAGATGTCTTACTGAGTCCAAATGGTGCACAAAGAACACGCCATTCACGCACACACACGCGCACACACACACACACACACACACATGCAGATGGATGGAAATGATTGGCGATACTCATTGTTTATCGAGGGTTAGATATTTTTTCTTTAGCATCTTGCAGAATATTCACATCCTCACCATATTAGTTCTCCAATTTCCATTAGATCCTCATCCTCGCTGTTGTCGTGAATAAAAACACAAGCACGGGGTGGAAGGAATGAGCGGAGGGGGGAAGAAGCAGATCACCCTAATTTGGCTCTAATTTTCAGCCCAGAATATCATTTTGTCCAGTTAAAGGAATTGAAAATGATCATTTGCATTAGGGACATTTCCTTATTAAATCAGGCCAAGTCCCTGTTATCCTGCTCAGAGGATAAGCACTTATTGGGTTAAAACCTCATCTTGCATGGTTTATTTTAAATGTATGCCTCACACGCACTCCAGTGTAAAACGATAAATGAGGCTCTCTGTTTTTAACTCTTCCGTCGATGAAGTATCGAGTCAGTATTTGTGACCCTTTTTGGGAAGCCGTGTGCAGTAGGTCTGCAGATATTCAAGTCTCTTTTTTTTTTTCCCTGGAATGGTGCCCTCCAAATAATGATAAATTACTTGAGCAGTATGCCATTTGCTAATTATATCCATGATTTACTACAGAGCCAGACTTAAATCATTCAGTTCAGTCTTGCGTAACAATGCAACATTTTTCCTCTGATAAAAATGGTTTCCATGTGTAGAATCTAAACATTTTATAACTATACACGCTCATATACACAGGACTCAACAAACATTCTTTTATTTTGGTCTTTTTTTCTGTGCTATTCCATTTTTCATCCGTTCAACCTGCCCCTGAAAGAAGCGAGCCCAGTATTCTGTTTATTGCCTATCGATTCAGAATATGGGTTTAATTTTTGGCCTTGTTATAATTGCTCGAAAGATGTATTTCCTATCGATACATCGCATTCATTTTGTTGGGTGCTGGCGCATATTTTCGAGCGCTTTTACTGCACATTCCATTCTTTAATCCTCATTCCTTTTTTAGAGAAATTCTCATGTGCTGCACACATGCACGGTCGTGTCATTTGACTTGTGTTCAGTAGCAAATGGGGGCGGTTTAATATAAGTGCATTACATTCTTGTGCTAAAGGGTCAGAGATGCACTCTGGGGAAACAGAGAGCTTCTTCACAGCTTGATTTATCTGCTCTATGATAAATTCCAAATAGAAAAAGTCCAAGGAATCGCTACCTCAGCTCCAAAGCAGAGGCCTGACATCGAATGAGGCACACACACACACACGCACACGCACACACACACACTCACGCGCACTAAAATTGAGAAAGAGAGAGAGGGAGAGAGAGAGAGAGAGTTAGAATAGCCACTAGCAGGCCCGACTTGCTTGTGTTCAACCATGGGAACAGAGATAACATCTAGACAGTTGTTGTCAGATGAAAATATGATCTCTGTAGTGGACTGAAGGCACCATATGGCAAAATGTTTTTTTATGGCTTTGATATGAGTGATGGCTCACTAGGTGGAGCTGGATTGTGCTGGATCGACCTGTGCTGAAGTCCCTCCTCCTCTTTTCCTTCCTCTCAGAGAGCATGACAGGACAGTTTCTGAATGATGTCCCCTAGTGCAAGGGATGGGACATACTAAAGTGTTGGGACAATGCCGCTGCTTTCACACCAAACAGTTCTAGTAGGGGGAACTCTCCTGAGAACTACATTCGGTTTGCACCACATATAGGCTTAGTAAACCTGGACTTCACTGTCAGTCCATTTGTCTTAGGAAAATATGTTGTTTATATGGCTACCAGTGTACAAGTTTATTTAAAAATGGGGACCAATGACAGCATACTTACATCACTCACGGTTCCTATGTGCTGAGAAAAACCTTGAAGTGGGAGCTAAAAAATCCTTTATAGGGTGTCCTAAAAGGTATGATCCTTCCTGGTTCCAAAGGGAGCACAGTTCTATGAAAAAGTTTTTTCAGCGCCGAGGCTTTACTCTCTCTTTGGTGCTCAGATTTGTTCATACTGATCAGCATTTAAACTATATACTATATATTTTTCTCTCTCCCTCTCCCTAGGTGAGAAGCCCTACAGATGCCCCCATTGTGACTATGCTGGCACCCAGTCTGCTTCCCTAAAGTACCACCTCGAGCGTCACCACCGTGAGCGTCAGAACGGAAGCACCCCATCAGCAAACCACCCTCTGTCGGATCACAAAGACGACCACAGCAAGACCAGCAGCGTCTTTGCTCGGCCTGAAGTTCTGCGTGGTGTCTTCAAAGGGATGATGCCTGCCAGTCTTGACTTCAGAGGGGGCCAGATGCTTACCCAGTGGGCCACCCCTGCAATGCTGTCTCCCAGAGAAAGAGAACGCGAGAGGGAGAGGGACCGTCACGGACCAGGTGCAGACCCTAGCTCCGACAGCATGAAGAACCCTGAAGTGCCAGGCAATGGCGGGGAAAGCCCAGCCAGTTTCTCAGACCTGGGGCGTGCCTACCAGAGCATGATGGGAAATGGTGTCAACTTTCAGGGCTCCATGCAGGCTTTCATGGACAGCTTTGTTCCAAACTCTGTGAAGAAGGAGAAGGAGGGTCAGCTACATGGCCAACATTTTGTCTTGGAAAACACAGAGCACAAGGTCAAGAAGAACAACGATGCAAACCAGGATGAGAACCCCTCCGACACCAAACCGACCGAGGGAGTCCGCTCTCAGTATGAGCCTCTGGATCTGTCAGTCAGACCTGATGCAGGAACTCTACCTGGGGCATCTATCACCATCCAGGACAACATAGCCTGGCATGCATGCCTGTTTTGCTCCTTCACCACTGCTTCTGTGGAGGTGATGGCTCTCCATTTGCAAGCCAACCACATGGGTAAAGGCAAGACAGGCCAAGGCAAAGATGTTAAGGAACACCTACTGGGTGAATCTTCACACACAGGCAGTATCTCTGGCCTTGCGCATCCTCCTCCAGGTCTTCTCCATCTGCATGAGCATCTTCCTTCAAAAGAAGAAGAGGCTGAATCTGGAGATTTACAGGGCCAAGCGGTTTGGAACAACCACCTGGAGCCAAACCTTCATGGAGCGTTCTCCAGTGACTTCTACAAGCCCTTCAGTCCCATATATGATGGCTCCTCCAGAGTACCTGTCGGATTCTTGGACCAGCAAGAAACTCAGTGTAATCAAACGGGTTGTCAGGATGAACTTTCTGAGAAGGCCTGTGTTGAAATGGAAGCTTCAGAGGAGCAGGGGAACCAGTCAGAGGATGAGGAAGCCGTTCAAGAAGAGCAGTCGCCCAACCCCACTTCATCAGAGCTCCAGATGCATTCCGATGATGAAGAACCAGATGCAGAAGAGGAGGAGGACATGGAGGTGAGAAGCATGGAAGATGACGACAACCGAATGCATCCTGACTCACCGTTGTCCAGGAAGGATGCCCAAAGAGCAAAGTTGTCCATGGGAAACCAGAGGCCAGGTCCGTCTCCCCCCCAGCATTCATCCCTTGAGAAGCAGTGGCAGCAGCCAGGACTCAGTCTAATTTCCCCAGTGGGAGGTCCTCCAGGCCTGCTGAAGCCCGATCAGGCCCACCTGGAGCACCAGATGAACATGCTGTCAGTTCTGCGAGCCTACAGTTCAGAAAGTCTAGCTGCCTTCAACGGAGGTCTTCCCAGCGGCTCCAATGGAGGTGGCGGAACCAACTCCAGCATGAAGAGACCAGATCCCTCTGGTGAGTAAATAACCACTCTTATATCGTTAGTTATAGATATGGACCTACTGGGGAAATCCAGAATACTAGAGTTAAACCTGGGCTTGCTTCCTCAGGGCATTAAAACCAAACTGCTTTGATATGCTATCTCAGCATACAATTGTATTTTGTAGCCACCAACACTGTATTTAAAAAAGAGAAAAGGAGTTCTTTTGAGAAAATTTAACCTTGTTTCAAGCAAGTTTAGGGAGCATCGAGCTGACAAGCGGCAAAAGATTAATCTTTATTACTGTTTTATATTACCCAAGCTGCAGCCCTTCTCTTTGCCTCCACTCCTCCCATAACTGGGATTAAGGGGTCTGTGTTAGAGCAGAGCAGGACCTCCGCTCCCCGTGTCATCCCTGGCACACAGCACTTAACTATCTTAGCTTTCATAAGACCGCTCCCTAAAGCCCATTACTTTATAAGAGCCAAAGATCTATGGCCCTGTGAAAAATGAACTGTCAGCTTTCATGACTCTGTGAACATTACTAGAGCTCCTTGAGACTACCGTGTTTCACTGTGCTCCTTCCAGACATTTCAGTGATATAAACCACAAATGAAAAAATACTCGGCGAATTGAACTTGTAGTGCAGGTCAGTCTGAAGTAGTTTTGAGGTAAGTGAGTGCTACAGCCTTCTGAATTTTGCTTCTGGGTATTTCTCGTCGCTCTCAGATCAGAGTATTTCTACCAGTTAATGCTATTCATTCTGCCGAAATAAAACTGTCTGCCAATATAATGTATGTATATTCCATTTTGCTCTCTGTCTTAATATATTATTTATTAAGAGCAGGGTCTAATTTTCAGACCCAGTGTTGAGAGACATGCTTTTAGTTTAGAAGCTTTACATTAGTGTTATTGCTTTCAGTCTGCAAACACCCGAGGAGCACGGCAGACATTTTATTTTGGCTCCAAGGAAAACAATCTCACTGCAAATAGATGGGAGATTAAGGAGGAAGAAAGAAAGCCTGTCGTATTTTTAACAGACTTGTTTGATTAAGCGGCTTTATTCGAGCAAATATGTCTTAATACTTTCTGTTCGCTTAATTCTGAACACTTGCCTGGTTTGTTTAAGATACTGCACTTTGCACTTGCATTGTGTATTGTGCTTGATTAGTAAGCAGGAATTAATCAACAGGGGCTGTGATATAAGGAGGAAGCAGAATGATTATCCTGGTATTGTTGCACGCGATTCTTCTTCATTAGGCATGTTTAGATGTAAGAAGTTTACCCGCTGCTCAAGTAGGGCTTTTGAAGATGTAAAAGCAGCCGAATTTCACATATGTATGTAGAGAGACACATTAATAAATTCACTAAATTGTCTTTTTGCGTCAAAGTGAGTGGTGATCTCAGTGAAATCGAAAAACCTGAAATCAAAGCAGAACTACTTTTATGTACTGCTTGCAATCAGCACAAACTAATTCATGGTCATATGCTACATGAAAAGCCCTAGTTCTCATACTTTGAACCCGTAAATGGAATATATAACAGCTGATGAGCTTGCTGTAGGAACAAGACGTTTAGGGTTGTGCTTGTGTCAAACAAAGATGCTTATGGTCTGTAGTTACTATTATGACTATTATATGACTATAGGTTACTAGTAATACTTCCCTAATTTTTTCCAGTAATTAAACTGTTTACATTTACAAACTTACATTTACCTAACCTTGGTTTTACAATACTGTGCAAAATTATTAGGCCACCATTAGGTTAGATAGGCCATTTACTTTATGATGATATATAGTCTCAAGTTTCTCAATTTCTTTATTAGAATGCAACCAGAAAAAAATTTGTATGAATTATATATTTTTTTTAATCTCATTTTTCTAGGTAAGCAGTCCGATGAGGAAATTAATAGCTCGTGGGGAGTCACATGGCAATGGTGATAAGGGCTGGAAAATATAGTTAATAAAAGCTATAGTTGTGCAATATTTGTTTGGTTTGTTTAATGCATACCTTCAATAAACTTTCAATGCACTATTGAATAAATTATTACTAGTAATTATATTCAGCGTTTTTCATTAAAAATAAGCTTTATGTTAATGATTTTGTGAAACTGTAGTTTAATGAGTGTTACGCTGCACACTTTCTTTCTGTGCTCGATTTGGAACACTACAGCACCTGAGTGACGAGCGCTGGGAAATGTAGTGAGGTAAAGTCACGGCCGTGTACAGTTTTTAGCAGGAACCCTACGCTATGACATACACAACATATATTAAAATCCTCAATTTACACTAAATTAAAGTTATAACGGGTATGTCATAACGTATACTCATCATACAAAGGGGGCAACCAATTATCCAGTGACAAATCCATGTTTTAATTCTCCAGTTCTTGAGTTCAATCATTGGCAGTTTACTATTTTTGGTCATTCTTACACTGATAAAACAACAAGACTAATGGTGGCCTAAGACATTTACACATTACTGTAGGCAGTATTACTGCAGCCTATGTGTTTCCTGTTTTTGTGACATTTATGCCAGCGTTTAGGATGTCAAAACAGTCGGTCACGCTAAAGACAGCGGAACTTTCCGAGTTTCGAGTAACAAAAATGATCCCAAGACAGAACCGTATGTCATTTTAGGTACCCACAGCTTATTTGACACCTGCACTTGCCTTATTTTTATTTATTAAAAGTCAAATAGTGTTCAGTTCATTGATTAAAATTACACTATACGGATCTTGTAGTCGTCTTTTATGTTAAACAAGTACATTAGAAAGCGAAGTAGTGGAAGTGAGTCGAGCGGTGTGCCTTTCGTTTTCTTGCGCCAACACAGTTTACATTAACAATTAATGCTGCGTTTGACCTTTCAATTATGGAAAATATGTCTGTCGTGAAGGAACCTGTTGCATTTTTAATATTCAGACGAGGTCATTCACTGGGCTGAAAATGAATGCCAGGTTTTGTCCTCGTGCTGAATGTCTCATGTTGTAATATCCTCCTTTAATCAAAAGACATTTGAAAAGTACCCTTGTGACGCACTCTTCTCCTGCTGCAACTGCAAAAGGCTGACCTTTCATTATAAGGCTTTGTCTCTGGGACAAAAGTTTATTTGTTACCAGTTTTTAAAGCTTGACTCACCCTGCTCAGCGATGGTGGGTAGAGGCACGTGTGCTGCTGACGTGCCCTGGGATATAGCGTGGGCACGTCTGAGGAATATATACACAGTGAGCATTGACGGGGAACAAAAAAAGAAACCCACAAATGCTTTATTCATTTATGGTTAGCAATGCAGTACGCTCTAACCACCTTCACGAGTCCTATCCTCGCCGTGCTCGTATATATTTCTTAAGATTTCCCCTCCAGACCACATCAACCCAAGAGAAAGCAGGATGGTCAATAGGCATTTAATCCTGACCGAGCATTATGCTTACACAGTCCACAAGCATTAGACCTAAATCAATATGTAGAGTAACTAAATATGTGATGAATAGTATATTTTAATGCATTTTTTTTATATCTCAGTGGACCGTGTCCAGATATTATATACAATATATTATGTATTATAGATATTCAATATCCATGCATGCTGACTCATTTTTCAATAATCAATAAAAAATACTTGCCATCAGGCAAAATGTGATTAGCTGTAATTGTTTTGTATCAAGTTTACATGCACATGCTCCGCATTCTGTTATACTATACTGTTATACTGTTATATGCAGGGGGTGGGGGTTAGTTGCTGCTTACTAATTACTAACTGCAGTACTACTAATGAGGAGGCCTTATTTATTTAATTAAAGATGAAGCGATCATGACAGCAAAAAGTCACTTTATCATTCAAAACTTCAAACATTTCAAGAAACATATTAACTTTGCATTTAAACATAAATGTATTTTTAATGATCTTAAATGAAAACCATTGAATGAACGAAGATACATTTCTGAGAATAATTATCAAAATCATGAATAAATAATGTTAAAAAAAACCCCTCATATTATTATTAAAAACTGTAGTGCATAAACTGCAGAATGTTTCATATTTTAGATATTTTGATGGTGGTGTCTGTATTTTATCTTAAAGTTGTTCATTTGTAACTTTAGTCATGTGTTTTGAGGCAGAACACCAGCTTAGTTTGTGAATGGTGTGCATGTCATACGTGGCTACATGACCCTGTAAAAATATGAACTATTAAGGCGTGGTTTTTACAGTTTTTTTTATTTAATGAGTGACATGTCCGCTCACACATCGTTAAAAACAATGTAGATATTATTGTGGATGATACATATCACACACCTCTACATGTCATGTTCCAAGTCAAGGCTCATCCCAAACCAGAAATGGCAACATCCAAGTGCTGACTTGTCCACCATGGAGCACCTTGAGCTTAGTGTGAGCCTGTGTGTTGACGGTCAGCCATGGAAACCCAATAGATAAGCTCTAGATGAACATTTATCCCATTGCTTCCAGGAGAAGTTTCTATTTCTGATGTGATCCAGTTCTGAAAGCATGTTTGTGCTTCAGACCTGTCCATGTGTGACATATCATAACAGTGCATCTTTTCTGTACCATTCAAATGTAATAGTTAGAATGGGTGTCTAAACATTTTTGGCCTTTGCCTCAACAAATTAAAACAGTGCACTTGATTTTACTGTGGTGGAACCAAGCTAATTGCGTACTTCACTCGATAATCTGCGTAGATTCAGTACTAGTCGGCATTTTAGATTATGGTGGCTGTTAACAATGGCTCATACATAGAAAGGGACGTATTAATCAAAAGCATCTGCAGCTCCGCGCTGAGTCCTATCTGATACCTCGGCCTATTTGTGGTCCAGTCGATTAGCTGTGTATGGTTGAGATCTCTTAATGGCTCTGTTCCATTGTGCTAGAGGGCCTGTGTAAGGCAATCATATAATCAATACCCAATTGTGTCAGTGGCATATCTTTATGTATACATTGTACCGCTTGAAATTCTGGCTTTTTTTAAAGGATCTAAAATAAGCCGCAGTGCCCACAGTGCAGATTTCAAATGACAACCGCTGCAAATAGCTTTTTCACATTTCTAATAAGATCAGAGCTAATTAAACAAAACATATATGGCGATTTTGAGTGTAGTTTGCTAAAGCTGGATAAAGTACTGATTAGGGAATGAATGACTTTAGGGGTTAAGAAGCTAATAGGAATTGAAGCTCAAATCTGTAAAGGGTTACTTACGATGAATAGCCGACATGAATGCTAATGTAAGAACTAAATAATAAAAAAGAAGCTAACCGTAATGCACACGCTTACTTGCACTTATGTATTGCACTCGAAATCTTAAACTTTCACAACTGCATACACACACAACATATGCAGTTCAATTAACACAACTAACACATCTTTGCTTGACGTCTAGACTTTGAACAGGCCCTTTAATGTGGAGTTTGCTATTTTTGCACATATACAGCTCGGATAGAGACCAAGCCACATTAAAAAAAAATATAATCAAGATTTGTACATGTTTGGAAGCAATTCTATTTCAGTATCTGATGAATTCCATCACAGACGCACATCAATTCTACTTTATGAGCTACTGATTTAATTGATCACCTGAACCAAATCTTAGAATTGAAATACTGATTTATGAACTTTCCTCAGTTCAAACATTAGTACTGTTCTTATTAAAAATCTATATAATTTTTTTTTGTATTTTTAGTTGTGTTATTATTTCATGTCTAGAAAATGTGTCATTTGTTATTTTGCCCAGCAGTCATTTAGAGGAAATAAATTCTCTTGTCTTTGCTGCAAATAAGTATTACAAACAATAAAATAGAAGAAAGAGAAAATTACATATTTGCAGTGCTCTCAAATTTTTTGTCAGAGGGTTCCGCCAAAAAGGTTCAATGAACCTTAAGTTTTTTAAAGGTCGTTCTGTGGGGGTTTTATGCCTGGTTCTGGGTAACTCAACCCTGTATTGCAAAAGGGTTAAATATTTTTACATTAATTGTGGACATAAACTGGCTTACACTAGGTGTAACCTGCCATTTGTTGCATTTCAACTTTTTCTTAAGAGCCACTGAATCAATAGTTAAGTTAAGTGCGTACTTGAGCTGCATAACTGAATGAGATAATGAATGTAAAGAATGTACGTGTAGGATTGAAATCACTGATGATCAGGACTGATGTACAATGTTTTTAATGCAATGTTTAAATCCCAATCTGTTAAAGCAGCTTGTCTGGCTCCGA
Organism: Parotocinclus haroldoi; assembly: GCA_034779995.1. NCBI lineage: Eukaryota > Metazoa > Chordata > Actinopteri > Siluriformes > Loricariidae > Parotocinclus > Parotocinclus haroldoi. Next base: position 8,594 of record JAUZST010000271.1, on the reverse strand, counting down.
AGCATAACGAGATCAGACTCCGATTTAGTCTGCACTTTTAATTGGGACTCCATTGAGTGTGAAATTTATTCCAGGACAATGCTTAATTTGTGTCCAGAAAAGCAGTCCACAATGGCTGACGGAGAGGATCGCTTCCAGTTATGGTGAAGTGGCTCTCAGAGTAAAGGAGAGCGAGCACGAGAGAGATGGAGATGAGATCATTGGTGTTCTCTTGTGTCTCTGTTTACTCTCCGTCACTCCAACCCTCTCTCGCGCAGCTCTCCAGGCCACTCTGCCCTTGGCCCGCAACCACTGATGTTGTTGTCATTGTCATTGTGGCTGTTGTTGATTGCAAGGTAAATGGTTATCTTGATTCACCCTCTCTGGCTCCATTAGGCACGGAGAAAAATGCCCCTGCTTTTTGCTCCCTTGCTCATATTCACACGACTATGAATGACTGCCTCTTGTGTGTGTCTGTGTGTGTGTGTGTGTATGTGTAGATAACGGCCTGCATTTAGGTCTCTGTGGGTGCCAAATGGCCTGCAATAAAGGATATGAATGATTGCTACTTCATTCATTCATTCATTTCAATAACTGCTTAAACCTGGTAAAGTTTGACAAGGCATGGTCGGAGTCCATGGATATTTGGATATTAGAGAGAGCCAGAGCCCCTCTGTGATTACAAGGCAAAGTGGAGTTGATAGTCTACACGAACTAACTGTCTGGAATCTATAGTGAAGCAGAATAAACAGTGTGTAACGTCCTGGCTCGTCCACCATAGCTACCCCGCTTTCCGATATTTACTGCGAGAAACTACAGCCCTGCCACCCTGCAGCCACTTTTCCCACCCAGTCAAGACATTCCTTGAGCTTTGGAAGCAAAAAAAAACAGACATACAGTAAATGTGTGCACAGGGGCTTCTTCCACCCTGCTCTCGTAGTTCATAAGGCCATGACACCCCCTGGTGGAAAGGCAGTGAACCCTGTCCCAGTTCTCGCCAAGTCGCACATGGAGAACGAAAGATGAGCGGTGAATAAGAGGAAGAGAGAGGGAGATGTGAAAAAGGAGGAGGCTGGGGCATTAGAGAGGGAATGAAGCTTGTAAAAAGAGAGAGAGGGTTGTAGGAAACCTATGTTGTAGACAGACAATGAGGAGGGAGAGGGATAATTAATTAATATCAAACATTTTTCAAACTGATTTCAATCTAGTGCAGTCACAGATGGCTTTTCAAAATTGCAGATATTTGTAGTTGTGGTGTCCAGAGCCGTCTATGGGAATACTGTATACTAGGTGCCAGTCCTGCAAAGAGTCTTAACACTTAAAGAGAGCTAGGGACAATTAGATTACCAAGTGCAAGACCTGACACAGTTTGGAACATCTGGGCAGACATTACCTGGTGGTGATCACTATAATAAGGTTGTGGGTTCAAATCGTGTCTTCCCCCACTGTAACCTGCTAAACCTAATTGCAAGTCATGTATTGCTTAATTAGTTGTAAGAATTTGCCCTAAAGTTTTCCTAAAAGCTTTTAGAGTCGTGTTTGTCTTTTGGTAACCGCCAGTGCAGAGTTTGGTGTGTTCTCTGTCTGCAATGTCTGTTTCCTCCCCACCTTTTTAATTACATACAACAGCTTAAAAAACGTCATTTGAATCATATTTACATAACTTCTTATGGAAGTTATTTCATTCATATATCAAACAAATGGAATAACTTCTAGAAAGAATGGGGTTCCACCTGTTAAAGGTATTTAATTTTTTTTTAAAGTCATTTGGAGTAATGTGTCTCAATTCTAAGTCAAGTCTCAAGTCATGAATACCATGTCAAAGTCGAGCCAAGTCTTCGATCAGGGTCAGTCAAGCAAGTCTCAATTCCTCCAAATGTGTGAATTGAGTCAAGTCATGTGACCCAAGTCCCCCAACTCAGCTTACCAAGTTCAAGTGCAAAGCCTGAGCGATAGAAATCCATAGCGTTTGCCAAGCCGTAAGTGGAAGAAGCAGGAAATCACAGAAGCGTAAATGTACTGAAGGAATTTGTGGCATTTTGTTCCCTCTCAGCTCTGCCAGCCTGCTTGCCAGCACACATAGCAGTTCTTGTGTGTAGCAGTGTGTTGTGTGTGTGAATATTTGTGCGGGTCTTGAGAAGCAGAAGGGGGTCGGTGGTTAGATGTCTCCTTACTTGTAAGTGCTGTTCGTGTCACTGGTGGCCAATTATCACTGTCAGGAGGCTGTAGGATCCGACTCGCTCCTTGGGAGGGTTATGACCTCCGCCTGGTTCGGGTCAGAGCCGACGCTGTGTTTTCTGCATTCCTGTCATCCTCTAACCTCCCCCGCTCGCCCTCTTTCTTTGCCTCGCTCTTCCCGGCTGTTTTTACAGTACCTAGTCAACGTGGTACTAAAAGGCTCATATGGGTGTCCCTCTGAACAGGTTCTCTAAAGCCATTTTGATAATTAATAACATATGGTGCCTGCGCCAGGCGGAGTGCGTTCACAGATGCAACGGATCAGAGGCGCCGTTCAGATCCTCCTGTACGTTCCTCCTCCTCGCACCTAGAAGTGAGAATGAAGAGGCGTGTTTCTTGCGCGCGCACTCACACGCATGCTTAAGACATAATTTACTGTAAAGTCCCGGGCATAAGTTTGGGCATCAATGAATGGAAATCTAGCTTTGCTGATTTTCTGAATGAACCTCTGCAAAGAATTAACTTCATTTACTGTGTTTCTGCATTGCCGCTTAATGAGGAAGGTGCAAAAGTAGCCCATCAAAATGACCTGAAAAATATGTGGACCCTAAACAGGATGCTAGTCCAACAGACTGCTCGGTAGAACTTGTTGTTGGAGTGCCCTTACTGGCATCCACTCCCTTTGACATATACAGTTGTGTTTGCCTGCACCTGATCTCACCGAAAGCCACCGCCAGTGCTCATACCCAGGTGCCACAGTGGTGAACCACTTCGGATGCCTCTTATTCTGGCCCGGATGGTGAGGATGTCTGGAGAGTACGCCTTAATTCAATAGGCACAGGCAGAGTTTCTCAGTGGTACATACTGCAATCCAAACCCGGGGCTCGACCCAGTAGTTTGAAGCAGGTGGGGGCATTTATCTTCATGCCACTAGAAATGCCAGCCTGTCTAATCTACAATCAGCCCTGTCTATATTTTGCGGAGCACATTGATTAATCATTAATAGCTAAGGAAAAAGTTTGTAAACTTTCATGTTATAAACGTTCATATTATCCTGTAATATTCCTTAAGCTAGCGGGTTTCCTTGAAAATTGTCCAGGCTGTCAAACTCAGTGGAACATCTGGAACATGCTCCCTCCACCATGCTTTAGTGTTAGTGTGTTGTTAGTGTCCCACGGAGCACAGCATTTTTTGAAGTGTTATTGTTGTGGTCATGTATTTATTAGGGGTGCAAAAAGGGCCAATGTGCCTCATTCTAGTTTATTAAGCTATCAATTAATTTTTTTCAAATTGTACATTATGTTCACATGCATATCCTGTTCTCAGTGAGACTTCTTATTGCTTTTCATAGCAGGGGATAAAATATTATTTTTTTGATTATTTAAATTTTTATACAAGACAATTACACATAAAAAGTAAAAAAAAAAACACATGGTAATAAATCTTTAATATAACATTTTTTTTACAATTTTAAGAAAAAAATTCTACGAATAAAATTGCCTTTTATCAAATGTAAAATTAATTAACCTGAGAAAATCTAATTGTGAACTGTGTATTGTTACACCCCTAGTATTTATGCCAAAGTACCTCTAGAACCCATGTCTCAATCCTCTCAAAGTCTGCAGTTGTTATCATTTGAAGTTAATTATATCTCTTATCATAACCAAACCCTCAGACTCCTCAATAGGTAGCCAGTGCAGAAACGTTGGAAGGTTCACAAACTTTTTTCTTGCAGCTCTACGTAATTACACGCAGAACTTTTTTGCAATTACTGCCTAAATGCACTCGTAAGGCCGTTTGACATCTGCGCGTGTAATCGCTCACTTTCTGTCACACTAGACATCCAATAAATTTGCAGTAACTCAGTAACAAATATCAAATACCGCACGGTAACAGTGTAAAGAAGAAGAACCCCACAGGTACACAAATTGAATTATACACACAAACGCACAACTGCATTATTGCATCTTGTCATCTTAATGGCTTTCTCAATTTGCTACCCAGTAATTACTACACTCTCCTAATTCACAGACTAGTAAAGCTGTTAAAGAGAGAGAGAAAGCGAGCGAGTGCCGAGAGTCAAAACAGATATCTTTGGATTGCCTCTTTGTTGTTGTTTTTATTTTTCCAGCCGCTTCTCACTGTCATCTCCCTCGTGGTGAGAAGAAATACGACGACTTAAAACGCCGTGCTAGGATGCGACTTGGTAATTGCCAGTAATAGTGTCCTCATCAGGCGGCTAATTAGCTGTAATGTGGCTCGTGTTAGCATGCTAGCATCCGCACAGCCACAGCTCGGCCTTATTGCAGAGACTGTGCCGATGAGGGGTGCAGCACTGATGTGTGTGGCTCACGGGTCAGCGAGGTCCGATATCTTTACTCTGGACTGGTGGGATTGTTTTTTTTTCATAATCCCTTCATGACCCCTTCATGGTCTTGATGAGGACTGGAAGATCAGATTTCTGGTTCTAACCCTTAATAAAAAAAAAAACAGAGCACATTTATCTGCTTTCATTTCACCCTCAGACAATGATTTAGGCCTTTAAGTAAAGAGCATGCGTGAGGTTCGGGGCCCGAGCACGCTTACGATTTCAGATAGATGCACATCACAGTGAACTTCATATGTACAGCGTTACCTCGGTTCTCATTGTTAATTAGTTCCAGGAGGCTTGCAGGCTTGCAAAAGCAACTAGTACAGAACATATTTCCCCTAAGGATTAATGTAAGTTGACGGGATCTGTTCCAGATCCCCAGTAAATCCCCCTTGTATAAGTTATTCTATGTATTAATGGAGTTAATTGCTAAGGAGCTCCTGATTTACAATGGAGAAATGTTCAGATAAATCCATCATAATATAAATAGATCATGAACTGATGAGTTTAATATAATCTATACTGTATCACAACAGAGTAGCGATGACAAATTATAGTTAAGTTCATGTTTAAAACACTTACAATAACCTACAGTTGGCCGAAATCATTAAAGCAAAGCATATTTTATAATGAAGTGTTCAAAATGTCATTTAATATACTGAGTAATGGATTAAAAGTGAAAAGTAAAAGCAAAAGCAAAACACTTACTTTATTAGTGAACTCACTAGCTGCTTATTCTAACGGCTCAGTTAGAAAGTAAACCGGATGACTAAGTTCCTGTTTCCCTTTTGGTTTGCTATAACCATGAAACACTTAGGACCCAGTGGGACTTATGTACGCTACAAGTACTGTACTGTAGACATCAAACTAAAGAAAAGCACAATAAAACACAGCAGATATCTGCGCTGAGTGAGAGATGTTGTGAATATGAATCGCAAATAGAGATTCAACTGTTCGACTCATGCAAGTTGAAGCAACTGTGCCGAGTACTGAGCAAATGACGAGTTCTTAGATGGTCCAGAACCCGGTTACCGCTGTACTTACATGGTGTTTTTCTTGGTTCATTTTGTGTGTGCTAACACACAGTTCTCTCATAGGCTTATTGATTTATTCACACAGCGATTTATTCCATTTACTTTATTCATTATGAGAAAACAATCTCTCAATTCTCTGCATTTTCTGGAATGTTGAATACTGAGGTACCACTGTATTACTAAAGGGAACCGTGAAGGAACGACCTCTGAGTATCTCTTTTCCTTTCATGTTGTCACAGGAAGCTCGACTCTAGTTTTTTCTCGGTTTGGACCCGTTGCTCATTGAGTCTCATCAGAATACGAGGCAGGACGAAGGCAGGGCGCTATTTCACATGTTTGACGTTACCGCTTTAACTAGCACCAAGGTGAATTGGCGCCTTGTCAGTCCGCCGAGCAAATACCACTTCCAAAGGGCAATTAATTGTAATAGCTGTTGTCAAGTGCAGTGTATGGTACCTGTTGCGCTCGCTCCGCAGATGTGCGATCTCTAAAAATATTTTTCCCTTGCTAATTTCCCCTGATATCAGCTTCTGCTGGGACGGTGAAAGCCTTTGAAAAGGTTTCATAATCTTCATCTCTCGCGCCGTCATTCTTTCTCTCTCTAGTTCTGTCTAATACCTTGATGATATGGGCTTCATCGTTTCTGTCAAGCAACAAAAAAGCGGGATGAATAAAGTATCAGGTTCCACGCTAAAACAGAAAGGAGAGGCAGTATTCAGTGCTAATGACAGCAAAACAATTACGCTATTCATGATATTACGGGAGAGAAAAGGCTTCTGGCGGCGTCGGGAGACGTGAAGTATGCATGTGTGTACGTCAGTCTCGTTTCTGTAACACACATTAACTTAGGCCTTAACGCAGGCACCTGATGGGGCGGGTGTGCTGGAATTCAACAGCCCTTATTTTTTCCCCTTGCAGCACGCGGCTTCCTCCTGAGGCTCCCTCACATCTAAGGATGCACTCTCAGAGGGCTTGTTCTGATAAAATTACACTTGTGCAGAGGTACACCTGGCATGAGCACACACACTCACACACACACACGCACAAACACGTAAAATAATCACGCCCGCACACTGTATGCCAAACAGTAATGAGCGAATACGCCCTGACTTCAATGCGCGGGCGCAGGCGAGGGTGCGGGAACATAGTCTAAAAAAACGCGAGAGTGTCAACTTTTATTTTGTCTTTTATTCCACTTCAATGGCGCACGACAGCGCGAAGTTAATAAAACAAAACAAACAGGCGAAGCAGCCGTGTGGCAGGGCTGTGTTTCCAGAGGTAGTGCAGCAATTACAGACAAATGTGTCTTGTGCCTCTTCCATGTACTGGCTGTGGAGACGGAAAAGAAAAACACACACACACACACACACAAGCTCGTCCAATAAGCAACGTTTGATTCGAACATCAAACGGAGGAAAGGGAATAAAGTTGCTCAGAAGAACGGATGGGGGAATAAATGCATATAGAAATAAGCCAAAAAGCATTATACCATTAGCTGTTAAAAATGCACTTAATTCCTCTGTAGGGCTGGTAATAAATAGCAAGCACAGGCGCATTGTTCCGTGCAAATCCTGTCGACTGGATTTAGAATGGTGCATTGTTTATTAGGGGAATATGGGGGGAGCTGGGTGAGCTCTCGTTCTAATTGCAGTAATTTAATCAGGATTAGAAAAAGGTTACCTGCACGAGGCGACGCTGCAAGGACACAGATGCTGCAAATACATATCTTATTTTTCAGCACCGCATCGCTGTGCAGTGTTCGAGGCCGCCCTTTCTGCTTTACACAAAATCTTTCCTTGTTTTCCTCTTTTGCTCTCGTTTCTCCTTCTTCCTTCTGAATAGGAAGCAAAGGGAATCCATTTTAATCAGATTAATAAGCGAGTTGATCACGTATAACCTAATTTTCGTTCAGTGCCGCCCTTGTCCGTCGAGCCATGTACAAAATGACCTTTGAGTCCCCGTAAAGAACAATAAGCGCCCTTGTGCTGTCAGAAAAGCTGAAGATGTTTCACATCATTGCAAAAAAATCATGTGCCATCGCTCTCTTTTTTTTATCATGACGCGACAAAAGGCTACCTTCTAATTGAGGGCCATTAGGATGAGACTCGAGTTTCCTGCAGGCGTCTGAGAGATGGGAAAAACTTTCCCCCAGCTTTCACAGTAATATGAATCGTCCTTTTAAAACAGATATGGTTACATATTAGTTTTGAAAGGTACAGTAACTGCCTCCGCTTTAGCTGTCTCTAACAGTGGGTCTTTTGTGTCCACCCAATCCCCAACTCACAGGGCCATTTAGCTTGGTCAGCACACACAGACACACACACACACACACACGTACACGTACACACACGTTTATGTGTATGCGGGACAAACACACGCTGACAAACAAACAAACCTAATGTACAGCAGTGTAACACGAACCTGCTTCTTCAGACTACAGATATCAGACTACTGAGCAAATGCACTCTGCAACTTTTCTGTTCTGGTTTATGTTGCCAGGTTTTTAGAGGTTTCACTTTTTACCATCTTCTTGCACCTTTCTGAGTTATTTTCAGCCCTTATTTTCGCTTCTTTTGGAGAGATGAATGCGCGAGCGATTTACTCTTATGATTAGCAGGAAATCTGGTGAGATTTAATTATAAGGAGAAAAACAGTGGACACACACACACACTTACACACACATGCATATGCATTCGCAGTTCCATTCACACAACGACAAATATGAATGAAATATTTATGAAGATAGCTGACGAGTGCGTACAGCCATGTGTTCCAGCGCAAGTAGTGCTAATGTGGTATAGTTCTACCAAAAATTCTGATGAATATTTAATAATTTATAAAATAATTGTACAAATAATGATAGACACCAACAATAATAAGTATTATTATTATTATTATTATTATTATTATTATTATTAATGACTGTACTAGTAATAACTATAATAGTAACAATAACAGTAATTAATTTTCTGTTTGAAGTGTGTATGTATATATATATATATATATATATTGCAATGTATTATTATTATTAT
>JAUZST010000270.1:331761-361742 GCA_034779995.1 Parotocinclus haroldoi | reverse complement strand
ATATGGTGTTTAGTGTACTCTATTCACATCTACATTAGAGATTTATTTTTGAGTCCCTTTGGGTTTGTTCCAGGTACTTTCACACTTTCAGAAAACGTGATACGTTGGATTGGTAGTTCTATGTTGCCCGTGAGGGAGTGACTTTTATGATACCCTGTGATGGACTGCTACAGGATGTATACTTGCATAGAGCCATACAAATTCTTGATAATCCTGATTGGAATTACCAGTTCATGAAAAATAAATGAATTGATCAAATAAGCATTCCGTTTTTCTATTGCTGATGACAATGTGCAAATTGATTTAATGACGTAGATTTTTTTATTTCACTATATTTTTAGCTATTGTCTACTTGAGCAAATTGTCTAGTCTTATTAGCACTTTGTCTGTTCACATTAACCATCAGCTTCACTGTCAGTGTACTGTTAACACTGCTTGTTTGTTAGCTTATCTTATCTGTTTTTACACTGCTCTCAAAAAAATGAGATATTTCAAAACGAATACTAAGTGATTAAAAAAAGAAGCAATTGATCTTTTTTCCTCATGAAAAAAACATGAAAGAAGCAAATGGCAAGTCAAAGAAAGTTGTATAATGCAAATGCGATGCAAAAACGACTGTTTTGTAATTGGTGAAAATACACTATATAAAAGGCTAAAAATTTTCACTATAATTGAAATTGCTCATCCAGCAAATTCAAAGCCACTACAATGCCTCTGCAACAAACGTGACACAAATAAGTAAGATTAGTGAGTTTGTAAGGTGTGAAAGGTGTATGTAAATCAGTAAAAATTTGAATTAATTGGGTTGGCTAAATTGTAGTGTATTAAAACTTCACATTTCCTCTTCTCTCCTATCACTTCTCTTCTGGAAAATCCACGTTATACACTACTCCCAGAGTTCATGCTTATTTCCACATAATTATTTTTAAAATATGGTTTTCCCCCACTAAACATGTAGTTATGCTATAGACTGACAAGAAAAAAATATATTAGAATTAGGGCTTTATGTTTAAATAAATTTAACTGTGAAATACAGACGAACAAACAAACAAAAGGCAAATGTGGTGGTCAATGTTGATATGCTCACTGCTTTATATTGACTATTTAGTCAGTACATTGCAATATCCTGTATAGGTTTGCTATGGTGTTTGGCCACATCCAGATCACATACCATGTAAGATTGTTGGCGTTGAACGCTGCATACTTTAAATTCATAAGAATGAAAAAAATCTTCTCTGAAGAAGCTAAATCTAACATTTAATATGAATCCGGTGATCAGTAGTAATAAATTATGCATAGTATAGTCTATGTGTGAGCATTGAGCAAGTGTTTGTGTTGCACATACAGCTCTTCATGTGTTTAAAATATTTTTCTTGTATTTTTTTGAGGTTTTTTGTGGCATCATTGTTTGCAATTGTGCAAGTCCCTGGTTAATTTATAGAACTCAAAAGACAGATGTTTAGGGAGGAATTTTAGTTCACCCTTGTATCAGTCTGGTATGAATTCTGAATTGTCCATTTTGAAATACTAATTTATAACTTTAAAACAATTCTACTGTTATTTTACTCAGTGTTTTTGATCACTGTTGTGTTGATTCACCCAGTTTCTATTAAACAGTACAAGCAGGCCCTGCTGTAAGGCTGATGGTGCTGGGTTGTGGTGGATGGTGATAAAATGGTGGATAAAAAGGAAACAGAAAAGGGCACAATGGACAGACCCCATCAGAGGATAGATGAGGATGAGGACAGGCTCCTGGCTTACTAAGCCACTTGGGGTGAACAGTGACAGACTTAGGGCCACCCATCTTGTTTGGCTCAAGGCCAGCTGTGACTAGCTGTGTTATTTCATGGCACACTGGGTTGCTAGTGTTGAAAACAGGTCAACCTGTGATTATGTCAAAGAGCAAGTATCAAAGTAAGACATGCATATTGTTTGTAAGTTTATATTCCTATGCTTATGGCTCTTTTACAAAATTTGTCAATTTCCTCATTAGCAAATACTTGGTCAGTAAACTACCAATATGAACAAATATATACAAAGTGTGGGTAAACTTGCTCATAGCTTTTTACCGAAAGAAGAGTCAGTATTTTCCGACTCAATGGTAATGAGTTGATAATGGGTATTGCAAAGGGTTTAACAGTTATTTTGTGTTTGATATAAGACCAAATATTCAGTTATGGACACTGGGGAGGTCAACACATCAGCCTGATTACCTTGTTCTCGAGCCACAAACCATAAAACTTGTCAGTGGTACTATATAGACACTACAGAAGCACTGGTAAGCCAGATCTGAATACCTAAACTGTGGACCTCTCAGGAACTGGACTTCAACAATAGACATGTTGATCATGTACATTGTTCAAAATATTCTCACAGCAAACAGAAACAACATACTACTTATTTTATTTTATATATATATATATATATATATATATTTGGGTATTGAACAATATTTTGGCAATCTGACTCAGGAAATGAAAGAATGGCATGGCATGGCAATACCTTACTGTGTTCATCCCATTCATAAACCCTTTTGAGGACCAAGGGACATATTTATCCCATACCTTTAAGGTTAATCCTCTACAGCACTGCGTTGCCCTCGGGCAACAGAAAGTTTTGTGAAGTATTATTTAAAGGTGGGACTTCCTTTTCTGACACATGGTCACAGGAGCACATGGTGTGAGAAAAAGGTAACATTGTTTGCTGTAGTAGTCTTTTTTTAATTAAATTATGTCTAAATAAAAAATGTGTACATGTACAAAGGTGTAAATAAGCTTTTGTCAGCTTTAATGAAGGTTTTTTTTGTCTTTCTCTTGTACAGAAATTAAGTTTTTCTTTTTATTGCCTGAGGGCAACATTGTGCAATAAGAGGTATTTTTCATGGATGTTTTTGCTGACAATGTGTTTGTATGTCATTACATTATCACATGCACTTTGTGTATAAGCACCATGCACAATTTGTATTTATATTTTTATTTGATTTGATTTAATAATTAGGTTTTTTATATAATTGTAAATCTTTTAACACATTTTGTCAGGAAAATGGATGTAAGATTGTAGTTTTATATTAGATAGTTGTAGCTGCATACCACAGGTTGCTGACGTAATGGCTCTTGCACAATGGGAGGCCATCATAAAAAAACAGTGGTCAGGCCACGAGAGATATGGCTGACTACTATGAGCTATACAAACTTCAGCCTCTACTAGATCACATTTTCACTGAGTTGAAACACCTTCCTATGCATGAGATGTTGAGCGTAGATGAACAAATGGTGCCATTTACGGGCAAGAGCAAAATCAAGCAGTACCTATCCAGTAAACCAAGAAAATTACAAAATACTGCTCCTTTCTGGATCAGATGGCGTTCCACACAAGTTTGAAGGTAACGCTGGGAAAGCTGTCCATCCATCTGAGCTCCCAGACGGAGCAAGTGAGAATGTAGTTCTGCGTCTGGCAGAAGTAGTACCAAAGAATATAAAGTTCAAGCTGTTATTTGACAACTGGTTTAGCTTAGTCCCACTGATGACTGTGTTGTCCCAGCAAGGTATCCACTGTGTGGGTGCGGGAAAAACAGCTACTATGTTGGAGATACCCAGGTGCATGAAGTCAAATGGTATGACAACAGGTCAGTTACCCTCCTCAGTACCCATGTAGATGCTCAACTTGTATCCCATGTGGACAGATGAAACAGACATCAAAAGCAAACCATCAAGGTCCCATGCAGCAGTATCCATATGCAATCATGTGCATGTGCATAATGGAAAGTGCTGCGTTCCTGGGTGCACAGGAACACTAAAAGTGCTGTGTAAAAAGTGTAATGCACATCTCTTTTTCACAGCACAGAAAAACAGCTTTTTGAAGTTTCACATGGAGTGAAGTCTCATTACGCAAAATACCTGATATGACAAGATACATTACATAATACACACACAGCTGTATCAAATCCAATATGTTTTGTGGTTGTATACTGCTTTGTGAGCACTGTTATATGATATATGGATTCATAATTTGATCTACAATTTACTACCATTGTCGTACAACGTTGCCCTTAGGCAACAAAAAAAATGTGTTATGGGGGAAGGGGGTTCCAAAAAAACACCAACAAGTTTTATCCAAAAAATGTGTCAAAACGAAAGTAATGATGTGGAAATATTTTTATCATGTATCATTAACAAGTGTGCAGTTGAGGGTTAAGGAATAATCACTTAAGGCATTTTTTTCTGCAACACTTCACTTTAATGCTGTCAGTACAGAAAGCAGTTTCAGTTTCAATTCTATTTAGTGTCCATTTAAAAATATAAGACAAATATGTCCCTTGGTCCTCAAAGGGTTAAATTAGAACACCCCCCAGTGTCTTTGATCTATAAAGGTTGCTCCCCACTAATAGGATTGAGACAAAGTCTTTTTAAGTTCTCTGTACTGTGTGCAATGCAGATCAGTCTGACCTGTCCTGCATTACCCTGCATTTTCTTGGGTGGGACAAAACATTTGGGGATCTTTGTGTAATTGTGTATGTAAAACAATTAATCTAAAGGTGGCCTAAGATTTTTACAAAGTATAAGGAAATGAATTAATATGTAAAAATACCACCTATTATTAGTATTAACTGTTTGTAATACCTCCACAAATTCTGACAGTAATTTCCTGTAGACTGGATTTTCTGCCACTGCTGGTAGACTTAACCATGTGCTTCAATACACCTTCAAATTCAGCTACTTCCTTTACCTGTAATACTTCTACTATGATATTATGATGGACACTTCTTTTTAAAATAAGCAAAATATGGGGAGTGAGATAGGAGGAGGGCAAAAAAAGCAATAACTTCTTTACCACAATCCTTACTTACTATAATACATAAATAAGAATTACCATTAAAACATGTTATAAGTAATAAGTTAATTGGATTGAAATTAAATAGCGAATACCTGTATTGGTTGGGGCCTCCCTTTCCTCTCAACACAGCATCAAAGCTGTGCCCTACTAAAATAGTGGGGGTAAAAAGTATCCTGTAATGATAATAAAAAGTATGACAATAATGAAATAACAGCTTACAGACATATGTTTAGTTCATTTTAATTACCAGAAATTCTATAGTGTTCTTTATTTATCATTCGTTTAACAGGCTTATTTTTGTGCCCCAGATTTGGCTGATTGGCAAGCAAAGGAATACAACAATGTGCCTTTAAATTCTCTGTTTGCCCCAGTACAAAAAGTCTAGTAATGCCTTGATCAAAATCACTGAGCTCACATTTTGCTGGATAACATGAAGCTGCTGACTGCATGATTTTATGCACTTCATGGTTGCCACAACATTAACCGATTATTAGCTTATTAGATAATTGCAAGCAAGTGTATGTACAGGTGTTCATATTAAAGTGCTCAGTGAGTGTATAGTACATATTGTTAAGGCTATTTATACATCTAGGCTTATACAGAATAAACTAAATAGAATTACAGACACTACCACATACACTGGGAGTTTATGGTCACAAGTATACTACACACTGCACAACACCAGATTTTTTCCCAGTACTTCCTCTTTTCCTAAAAACAAGATGGCTCATGCTCCTAATGTTAATGGGCCCCATTACAGAAGTTCCATACTCTGCTTTATGAGATTAATTCAGTACATGTAGCAGGTGCCTGCCAAAATTCCAGACCCATTTAAACCTCCCAGCCCATACCAGTCCTGTAATCCTATTAGCACTAATTGAGTGAAGTTGCAAGTCTTTTCCAGTTAAACTAAATTCTGCCACTAATAGGATTCAAAGGAATGCCCAACACATGGAATAAGTGGGGTTTAGTAAGAATACAAGTCCATTTTTCTACACAAGGGCTCCAAATCTGTGTAAACTGGAAAGGAGTGCATTAAGGCTGTGATTACTGACCTCACTGAAATGCTCTCACTTTTTAGCAGTGAAGTCAGATACAGAGCAAAATACATAGCTCGAGAACTTTAGGTCCATAGTCTATCCCAGAAATGCCATCACAAAGCATCACACACTCACCAAAACCTACAGACAATTTAGTATCCAGTGCACCTACTAGCAATGTCGTCATTTTGTTTTGATGTGGCAGTAAATCACCCAGTGTACCCAAACATTGTGAGAACATTTGTTATGACAAATTTGTTCTCAACTACTGCATCATCATTCTGTACTTGTTTGTGTTTTATGATTATATAAATAATAGTTGGTACACACAGTACTTAAAAACAATGTAAAGCTATACATGACACATTTACCTTTCACCTGTTTCTACCTAATTTATTCTTAGACATCCAAAGAACCCCCAAGGAGCACAAATTTTTTAATTAAAGAGTAGTATCTGTGCCATCTAGAGCATACGTTTCTCCCTCCTAATCCTTTGTATCTGCCAGTGTGAAACCCTCCTGTTTGACCCTTGGCTTTGATCAGCATGACATAGTGTGTGTGAAGTTAAAAAGGACGCTTTTCTCACAATGGGTTACTGGAGTTTTCGATGCAATGTCTCACAGGAGATCTCATCCCCTACAGCCAGGATCTATCCACAGCCATTAGGACCTGGTGTGCTTTGGACACAGGTCTTTACAGAAAATAGTCTCCCTTCCAACTGGGATGTGGAATGTTCTTGTGAATTTAATTTGCAACAGAGATCAATGTCTCTTTTGTGGAACATGCTTTTTGAGGACGACTGTCATGTCTTGCATGTGATGTGTGGAGGTTAGTCTGGCTTGGGGGCACTGCATTGCTGGTTGCTTAAAATACAATGCCCTTTGTTTTGTAACTTATAGCATAGACCAGGAAGATCAGATAATTGTTTTTAATTTTTTATTGAGAGCTGCCCAAAAGCTGAGCTTGGTGAACTTGGTGGGAGGGAACTCCCATGATTTAGTTACTGTTTCAGATTGTAGCTAAATGTTCAAAAACTCACAGTAGAAACACACAGTAGGATCAAAGCATGTAATCTGCATCAACTATAATATACCCGAATAATAAAAAAACCCAATAATAAAATAATAGCCATCAGGAATTGTATGCCAGGCCTGCTCTGTATGCCCGGAGTTACTGGGAAGGTTGCTGATCTCAGAATATGTTATTAATGTTTAACCTCTTAATAATCTGTCTTTAAGTACTGACTTTACATTTCTAAAGAACCTACATACATAGTTATTTGAGCTAATTATAATTCTTAAAATACTAATCCAGAAAGGATATTCCTCTCAGTTATTCAGCTATAGTAGTACAATGTCAATTGTTTTGCAAACTTGTACATGGTGTACTATAAATAAGCTGAGAAGAACTATTCTAAGGATCAAAAAAGTGTAACAACAGTTCAGCTTCTTTCTTCACTGAGGCGGTATTTGAATATAGAAAAGATCCTCTGTGATTTAAAGTAGATAAATGTTCTTTGTCATAATCCTTGGTATCTTTTTATTTGCTGTTCAGAGTACGTCTTACCCCCAAAACCTCAGGTGGAGCAGCCCAGTGTGAGTTTTACAACGAGGGTGACGTGTTGTTATTAGCGCACCTATTAGTGTCTCACACTGTGATAATGCCCTGTGGTGCTAAGTGTGATCTGGGAACGAGATAGCAGTGATAGTATCAAGCCACTGGCTAAAAGGGAACATGTTCTCAGTAATAATTGATCAGGGTCAAACACAAGCAATGCACATCTGTTAGGAAATATGTGTTGTTGGTATTCTTTGAAAACAGAGTCTAAACAATGTTAGGGTATGTTAATATGACATACTGTAGAAACAATTAAAATAAATAAACTACACTGTCTACCATTTTCCCCCATTTCAAACTAGATTACATTTACAAACCTGCATCGGATGTTAAGGCTTGCCTAATCATTCTGTATTTCCGATTTATTATCACTTCACCTCCCCAAGACACAGGTAGTCAAGAGGTCAAACCACATCGTTTGAACAAACTGAATCCAGAAGATGTTCAAATATTCCTCTTAATTCTTAATGGTTGGTGGCTACTCGATGTGCTTACTACAGTGTGGTCCTGACCCAATATCCCTTTACTCTAAATCTCTCTAGACATCAACCTAGACAATCAATCAGTTCAGACCCCCAACACAGGTCTCAACAGTAAAGATTACAAAGTATAAAGAAAAAGAGAAAAAAACATAAGGAACAAGAGAGTTAAAATCGAAAGAAAATCCAAAAGTGTTGGATTAATTGGCATAATGCAAGGTGGCTGAGCACAGTTAAAGAGAGTGTCAGCATAAGGAGAATCCCAGCCATCCTCAAAGTTAGACCATTTGCACAATTAGGCAGCTCACCTCTGACCCCACATGGAATAATTAATGAATAACAGAGAGGATAAAGACATAAGGTGCGGTGCAGTTTGGGTGAGCAAAGTCAAGTTTTACATCAAAGAATGCCAGTAATTGGCCCTGTGGTTTTCATTCCTTGCCCTATTTCTTTCAATTCATTGACTCAAAATAATAGGTTCAGGTTCATTATCAACAGGTCGTAAGCTGAGCAGTACAAAACTTCAACTAGACTGTGCATGTGTGCAGGATTGTGTGTAGTGTGTACGTGTGTGCAGCACTAATGGTTGACTGGTACCATAGACTTTCAGAAAGACTAGAAACGAAAAGGTGCATGCAATATTATCCATCAGTACAGTTTGAGAGTTACATTATTCTGTTATTCGGAAGTGTGTCTCATCATAATGCTGGAATATAGCTGGTATGGACAGGTAAGTCAACCTGGCATTCAAATGTGTATTTTGGGTAATTTACACTTAGATTTGCTGTAATGTGGACTTGCCAACATACAATACATTTATATGTTGCAAGTAATGAAACTATATATTTACTGCATTTAATAATTTGTATTACAATTTCTATTTGAATTACTAAAACTGTCAAAAAGACAATATATGTATGCTTTGAACACAACAGCAAATGGGAAAATATGTTACCAACTATGTGACTGAGAAAATATTGAATAGTCGAAATGTTGAATAGTAAATTGTAGAATACAATTGTAGGTTATAAAGGAAGAACTATCTGTCAAGCTGTGTATTTAGGCAATTAAATATCACGATTAATTAAGTTTATTAAACACAGTTACATCTGTGTAAAAAATATTTTTTATTTCTTACATACTTTTTATTATTATTTTTATACACTTTTTAAAGTGTAGGAACCAACTACTCTAGTTTACAGTGCATAGTACATGATGCACTTAACAGAAAAGTATTGGTTATCCAGGCAAAAGCTAAAAATGTACACGTACAAAATATACTCTTTAAACAGTTAATTACTAAAAAGCACCTATAGAAATTAATATGAAAAATCGTAAATAGTAGTAAAAATAATTTTGGGAAACATTCTTGTAACATACTAATTAGATTTATTTAGATTAGCCTAATGAGTTTTACTTAATTTCCTAATAATATTATGCAATGCTATTTAGAATGTATGGACTACAGGGAAATGCCATAGAACATTAGGTGATAGTTTAATTTGAACGTCTGGGTTAGCCTGCCATATTATTGTTTAAATTATTTGCATTCATTTTTCAACTCTAAAGTGAGTTTTATTAATACTCTACATATAATTTCTGTATATTCTCATCAGTCCATATTGAGAGTTGAACTGATATTTGCTTTCTGTCCCCAAAAATTTTTCATTTTCATATTTGGGGAACTTCTAATGTGACAGCCTTCACCTCAGTGATCCAGCAAAGCAGATTCAGACTTTCTGAAAAAGGACACAAATCCTGTGTATTACTGATTTCTCCTTGAGAAACAAACACAAGCCACTAAGAGAGACTATTTTTTTGTAAAGAATTGGACCTATTAGCTATATTAAGATAGCAGACAGTCTTTTTGTTGCTGTGCATTCCATTCAAACATTATTCACCTTGTCTTTGCTCAGTGAGAGCCTGTAAAGGGTCCTTACGTCAAAGAGTACAATTCAGGACTTCAATCACCATGTCACATACAATTAGCAAAATGTATTAATGTAATTCCAAGTCTGCTCATTTATCTTAACTGATCCAGCTTTTTGCATGTGATGAGGTGAAATACCTTAGGGTTTATGATACATCGCTTCTGCCTGATCTGACCCTGAGCTGACTTTACTTCAGCAATTTCCCATACCTGAGTGAGCCATGTCAGGTAACTAATAGCTTAATGAGTCTGAAGTCAAGCTTTTGAGTTTAAAGAGGATCCTGTGGTGATGAAAAGAGGAGTGTCATGCCACATTAGTCTCATGCTGGTGAGTAAACAACTCTTGAGAAGGAATGCGTAAGTACAGCTGTAGATTAAAGCCACGTAGGAATGTAGGTATTCAACCTAATGATTCGGTTATCAAAGCATCATTTCAGGCCTGTGGGTTTGTGACAAAAATTCATGAAGCTTTTAAACAATCTATATGAACTGTATCTTTAGTTTATGAGCAAATACAAAATTACCAGTACTGATTAAACTCAATTTAGCTGGTTTACTCAAAATTCACTTATAACTACGGTTCTAGTGTGAGTGTGCAAGTGTGTGACCCATGAGATGGATTGGGACTCTGTCTATAGTTGGTTAATGCCTTGGCCCCTGCACTGAAGGTTAAGCCCCAGTTTATGGTGCTCCTGAATTGGAATAATCAGGTGCTAAACTTAATGAATGAATCAATGAGATGGCAAAGGTTTATGCT
This sequence comes from Parotocinclus haroldoi, assembly GCA_034779995.1. NCBI lineage: Eukaryota > Metazoa > Chordata > Actinopteri > Siluriformes > Loricariidae > Parotocinclus > Parotocinclus haroldoi. The sequence continues at coordinate 351,086 of JAUZST010000270.1, read as the reverse complement.
GAAAGAATATTTTATATGAGAAAGTATTAAGCAAAATTGGGTGTATTTGATCGGCTATACACATGACCGTGCAGAGTCAATGGTTGCCACCTTCTCTGTTGTGTAAGTTTTCACAGCTAATTTTCTTCTGGGTATTTAGCCTCAACTAATAGCTCCACTTCAGATATGGATCTAAGCAACAAATAGATAAATAGATATATAAATATACTCCTCACGAACGTTAAGGGATACTCCTAATGAAATTTTGGTGAGCAGTGTAGCTAGATAGATAGATAGATAGAAAGAGTTGAACCAATTGGCAATATGTGATATCTACTAGCACATATATAAATTAAGAAATGAAAATCAGGCCCAGTTGATTAATCAATTTAGAGAAATAATGCTGAGTGGAAGTGAAGCTCTATATTAGATAAATTAAATTAACCTAAATTCAGTAGATCTCTATAAAACTCTAAGAATATTACAAATCTATTGAATAAAAATTACTTGAATATTCGTATTCCATTATTACTCTTTCTCTGGCTATATATAGAAAGGGAGAGAGAGAGAGCATTGGATGTGGGGATTATCTATAAGTGATAATTTTATGTTACATGATAGTTTTATAGAATACATATGTCCACTGTAGAAGTGCAAAAACATGGCTAACAACTTTTGTACAGTGCACTGCATTTACATATATCTTAACATACAAGTGCTCAAAGTGCAACACACTCATGTTTCTCACCTATGGTGTATGTGTGTGCTGACAAAGTACATCCATCCGTGTAGACAAATGCACTTCTAGGCACCAAACACACACACACACACACACACACACACACACACACACACACACACACACACACACACACACACGCACACACAGATACACAGATATCGCATGCATTTGTGGAGATACAGCACAAGCAGTCTTTTGTTCTAAACCAAACCGTGTATTATTAGTTCTGGTAAGGTCAGGGTTGATCTAATTTTCTGCTTAGTTCTCGTTAACTGCCGATTGCATTATTTAATTTCCTGCAATTCAGTTTCAGCCGCTATGAATATATGTTCAGGAAAAAAAAGAAAAGAAAAACCTTTTGAACAATCTCAGATTTAATCCACAAAAGCACTTTATGTTCACTTGAAACAAAAATTACATATTTTACTGTACTCCAAAACTAATGTCAGTGTTTGGATAAAATAGTTGCTTTGATTTTATCTTGCAGCATAAAAATGTGAAATTTTAGATAATTTCATAATTTTTAGTATTTGGAATATCCCCACCTTTCGCTTGACATGTGCACTGATACTGGCCACATAACTCCACAAGTATGTACACAATCTGTTGATACTTCTTATCCCAGCGTGGGATACACAACATTACAGAGAAATACATTTGTCTGTCTTCAAGTTTTCCATAAATTCTTAATATGGTTTAGGTCAGGTGACTATGGGGTAATGATCATTTCATTGTATGAACCAGAAATATTTCATATTATGCTAATACAACTTTGTAATTTTTTCACTTCTTTTCACCACACTTAAAAATGTTGCGACACAAAAGATATCAAGCAAGTGTTTCAGGTGTTATTTTGTCTCATTCTTCCTCATTGTCAATTTTTTTGTTTCAAAGTTCTCCACACATTCTCTATTGTGGACGAATCATGACTTTAGGTAGGCCAGTCCAGTACTCGTACCGTCTTCTTCCACAGCCATGTCTTTGTAATGTGTGCAGTATGTGGTTTTGTATTGTCTTGTTGAATGCATCATACATCTCTGGAAAATATGACATCTTAAAAGCGGCATATGTCTATCTAAATCTCAATGATAAGTCTGGATGTTCCATTTCATTTGTGGATCCCGAACTGACAGTACAATTGATTAAAAAAAATACTAAAAATACTGGTTCATCTGTCCACAATACATGTTTCTACTGTATTATTGTCCACTTTAGATGCCCCAGAGTCAACACCGCTGTTGGACATGGTTAATATGAGGCACTTTTTTGTACTTTTAAGTTTTAAGTGCCATATGTGAATGTAACTGTATTTAAGTGCTCGACAAAAGTTAACAAATTAATCCCTTACCCATGTTGTTAAATCAGCGATTGTTAAATGACGGTTCCTGATGCAAAAGTCATTCCTATCTCTAAATTAACCCTGTCCCAACAGTGTTTTTGGAATGAGTTGCAAGAAAAATCTTGACCAAACAAAACATATTTCAGGTTCATACTGTCTGCAATTACCTTAAAGTCAAAGTAAATAAGTAGTAAGAAATACTGTGGTAATATATGCTTTTTCTGTACTGTCCCAACTTTTTCTGTTTTCGTGCTGTATTAGCAAATCCACAATGCAGTGGACTATAAAAATTCTCATTACTGGTGTTCTTACTGCTGAACCCAAGATCCATGTTCGTTTTTGTCCACACTGCATGTCCCCTCCAGCATAAGAAGGGTAGATTGTAGAAATTCATTTTGTTGTTACAAAACAGTAATTAGCTAAGCTCAAATAAAGAGCTCCTTTCAAATGGCCAGCTTACCCATAAGACCATGCACTGCAGGCTTTCAGTGCTTTCTGTGGACCTAGTGTGAAGGAAAGTCATATGACACAGTCTGGTCACTGTGAATATGAAGGGGATCAGTACACAGTGGAAAGAATATATAAGCAGTGAGAAACCTGAATGACATAAAGGTCTTGTGATGTAGATTAAACATGACAGACAAAACTAATCGAACATATTTAGTCAGCAGAACGAAACTGTAGTGCAAAATATTTGCATGTGTATTTGAGACCAGTGAGCAGATGTATACATTTTTTAACTGATTTCTCTGGGGCATTATATAGATGCATGCTCAAGTAGCATGAACAGTGATTGCGCATGGAAGTCAAAAGTAACATAACATTATGACATATAATACTATTTAAATATTAATTTAAACAAACATGAACAGGCAGATAGAATAGCAAATCTCACAGCAAACAGTATAACTAACTTGATGTTTTCATAAGATATATGAACATTGCACATTTTGAATATAATTAACCATTAAATATGGCAAACTAATGAAAACCAGTAGCACACCTATGAGTGATATTGTTAGCTAATATCAACAACCTTAAGAAAAGTTTTAAGTAAAATTTGAAAGTAATATGAACACTTTTTGTTGTGATGCGTATATGTACATAACCGTGTGTTTGACTACCTACACGGTAAAGTGAAGATCTGGTGAGCTTATTTGGTTTGTGCTGCAGTGTGCTTCAGTAATATCTAATTTAGATTTTATAGCTGATTTTTATGCAGAGGAAGAACATAGCACAATATTTTCTCTGATGTCTGCATGTCTGTTCCAGACCCAAAATTACATTTGATTTTAAAGAAAGCAGGGAGATCTATGGAATTCTTGTAAGGTGTGTTTGTGAACGACTTCCCTTGTCAGCTCCAATGCAGGCATGGCTTAATTGAATTAGTCAAAAATCACATTAGCACTAATTGCATCTTTTCTGAAAATACAAGCAGAACTAAGTTCACATTTCTCTCCAAGCGCACAAACCTAACTGTGATCAATGAAACTGTTTATATCTGAGAGTACTTTTACATGTGATGTGTAAAAATGGAAATGATGGTGAGGTTCTAATTTGCTATTTCAAATTTACTATAGTCAATTGACGGAACAATGACATTTTTAGTGTATATTATACAAATGTTAACATATAAATTTGTTACAAGTGTGTACATTTTTTTGCATTAAATCATCTTTAACACTAGTTCTGGTTGGTTTTGCTCACAAGACATCCAGTAACCACATGCACAGTCTATTAAATATTATATCTATATACTCGTGTGTGTGTGTGTGTGTGTGTGTGTGTGTGTGTGTGTGTGTGTGTGTGTGTGTATCAGAGTTTATATCAGTGATGTTGTATTAGTTACTACAGGTAATATCATATCATTGTAACACAGCAGTAACTTTATGTTCTCTGGGGGGTGGATCAGTAGCCCCATAATACAGTAAAAATGAGGGAATATTTAATTTATATATAAATCATTAAAGTGCACCTCCTATTATGCATTCCATTTCTACTTGGATAAAACGGACCTCAGATGTGTGAGCTGGACTTTGAAGTCTTGTCTCAGAAGCCGACCAACTTTTACAGGAAGTAGCTCATGTTTTATGCATGCTGTATGTGGTATTAACAAAGGTGAGCATCTCTGCTGGAGAGTGAGCAGGAAAATGACTAAATTGGATCGTTATTAGGAATAAACATGCAAATAGAGGTACACACACTAATGCCACACAAATTAGCTTTATTTCGATTGAGATGCCCCAACACAAAAAAAAACAAAAAGGCTTTTTAGTGAACATTTGTTTGAAATGTGGTTACATCACCGCACTAGTCATGGGCCAATTTAGAGTGACCAGTTAACCTACTGCATGTCCTTGGGAATATGGGAAGAAACTGGACTCAGGGAGGACATGAAAACACCACACAGACAGAGTCTAAGGTCAGGCTAGAACCGGGGAGCACAGGGCTGTGAGGCAATTGCACTAACCCTGTGCGATCATGCAACTCTCTTTTTAGTGTATTACCAGGAATTGTATTAGCAACTGCAAGTTCTGTCTGAGCTGTAATGTTAGCTGTGTGTACATGGTCTCATGGAACCACTGCTCCAAATATATCCTAATATCTAGGTCAGAACATTGTAGATTATGGACAACTTGTCAAAATGTCTATCCTGCATCTCTCACTGGAATGATGCGTCCCTCTCAAAGTTTGTCATCTATGCAACATTTATTTTAGTGCATCATAAAGGCATATCTAGCAGTCAATTTTAAATTCATATAACTGTTTTGTATCTTTGTATGATTGTAAATATTTATTACTTTAAAATATACAAAAAATGTAAAAACAACAGTGTAAAAAAGTGAAATAAAAGCTAACAAAACTACTGAGTAGTATTTGGGAAGTTGTTTTATGGGTTAGGGTTTGTGACAGCCATAAAAATTGCTAAATAATGATTATGTAGATATTCAACTTATTTCCATCTGAATGCATGCTGTTGGTGTAAGTGTGAAAGAATCATCTGTTTTTAATTTTTGGACAGTACTTAATCATTATGCAGTGACTCTTCAGATGTGTGAATGCCTCAGAACTTTCTATACTCATGCATAAATATTGATTTTTAACGAACATAACACAGGTTTAAATCATTTTTGCTGACTACAACATAACATGTATTTTCTCCAGTCACATCCAATTTTTCCTCAAAATGCTGCCAAACAAGTGACATATATATCTAACTGTTTACAAAAAGCATATCGTGCACATCATGTGGTTAAATTGAATGACCAGGACAAACCTTGGGCATCACACAAAGTATGCAGGGTATATGTTAAAAAACCTGAGACAGTGGACTAAAGGTTAAAGAACAAGTCTCAGCTTTGGAGTTCCAGTGGCATGGAGAGAGGATGAAAGTCATGTTGATGACTGCTACTTCTGCATGATAATTATTACAGTTTGCTCACTACAACAAATTCCCTGTACCTATCATCAGTACTTTGGACAATTCAGACTGATGAATTCTGTCATTCAATTTTTCAAAAGATTAAAGATAAACACTTCATGGCCTCAGCAGTTGATGCTAGATTGTGCCAGCCATTCACTCAAGCTGAGTTGAATGACTTGGTACAAGATCTTTAAGGTTCCCAGTACCAGATTTATGTATTGTAACACAGAGAAAAACCTTCTGACTTTTCTATTTCCATGTGGATGAGGAGCTTATATGCTGCATCTATGTCAATGGTTTAATAAAGTCAATAGGATGTGATAGTTATGTAGCTGATGAATTGAGGCTTTTTATTGACAGTCTAAGGAGAAGTGTAATGTGTGCTTTGCTTTACAATGGCAATAAATTGGATTCCATTCCTATTGCTAATTGGTCAATATGAAAGCGACTTATGGATTGATGAGAACCATTCTCCAAAAAATTGAATATAATTCTGGATAGCATTGTTGCATTTTATGTGGTGACTTATGTGGTGGTTATGTATATGCTTCCAGAACACAAGAGTCAATGAAAACTGGCAAATTAAAAGCTCACAAACTGGGCTTTTAATCAGAGAATTTTTCAGTACCATAGTTCCTCATGAAAACCATAGTCTTTTTCTGATGTTATTACAGCCTTTATATCCATTTAGCACAAAATATGTTGAATGCTTTTCAAAGACAACATGAGCAAACATGAGTATCAAATTGCATTTCCTTGATAGCCACCTTGACTACTTCTCCTCAACTCTTGGATCTATGAGTGAAGAACAAGGACATTGCTTCCACCAAAATATGAAGACCATGTAACATAAATATCAAGGCAGATGGGAACACAAACATGATGCCAGAATGGAAACAAATATAATACATGGTATTGCTACTTATTACCCTTGATATTAGACTTTATAGCCTTTAAACAAATAATTTTCATTTGTGAAAAATAACATTGCATAATTTTACTGCATATTTGGAATCAGCACCTTTCACATGGTCAGTCAGCAAAAATAATTATGTCAGCAGAAAAGATTTTGTTTCAAATGTAGAACAGGGTAAACAATTGAGACAAATATTATACTTGGTAATTTATTTATTTAATGGGTCAATATTAAACATTTGTGAGTGACAAAAGTATGTAAACCTTTAGGATTCGAACCTCTATGATTAGTTAATTTGAAGGTGAAATTAGAGATTTATCAGTTATGAGTGTGTGCTCTGTAGTATTTAAAAGCAGGGATCTATTAAAGTATCATGTGGACGTTTGTGGAAGTATATCATGGGACAAACAATCATTGAAATTCATTAGGCTGGAAAAGATTACAAACCCAAAACTAAATCAGACCCCTGTAAAACGAAGGAAACTGAATCCATAGTTACACTCCCCATGAGCAATCATTTCTGAGGAGCAATCAATAAACTTCCCAAGAGCAAGTTGCTTAATAATCCACAAAATAACAAAGCAATACAGGGTGGCTTCTAAAATCTAAAATCAGCTCTCACATAATTTCTTGGGTCCACCATCAACAGAACACTGGACATCAATGTTGTGTGTGGCAGATCTACAAGAAGAAAGACTCTCAACTCCAAAAAGGACAATACTACCCATCTACAGTTTGGAAAAGCCAGATGGCTACGTTGTGAAGAGATCAATAGTTTCTGAAAATGTTTTTTTCTGCATGAGGGCATCACCCAAGATACATTGCCACTCATAAATAAATATACACATTGACAAAAAATTACTGCACACATATATAAATGTTGTATTGATGCAATCCTTGAAATGCAGTTGTGTATCAGGCAGATATATAAATGCTTACATGTGTGGTTGAATACTGGGTCTTTCTTACTTTTGGGTATTTTACCTCTTGGTGAGAGCTTGTTAACTGCTAGACATGCTTCTATGACAAACCCAAAGCTATGTTTTCTATTGTAGTTTGAGAGGGGGCATATCATTTCTGACAAATCTAGGCTGTTCTGACCTACCAGTTAGGAGGTATTGGGAGCAGTAGCTCTGTTAGGGCACGCACACACATGTTTTGCTTCTCATGGCAAGGCTTCCAACTGGCATTGTTCAACAGGATAATTCTTGCCCACATGAACGAAAAGGTTTTGCATGTCTCTGCCAGAAACACTTCCTTGGCTTGCTTGGTCCCCAGATTTATCGCCAATTGAGCATTTCTGAAATGAACTGGGATTCCAGCTTCGACTACCCATTACAATTGCATGCCCTGCTGCAACACGTGAGCAAATGTGCCACAGGATACCATGCAGCACCTGTATGCCTACATACCCAACCAGTTTGCATTTATTTATATGTATTTATTTTGTAGTTTGCCTTTTGCATCACCTGCTCTGGTAGTGCACCCCCAAACAGTTGCAACGGGGTACTAGAGCTTCCTTTCAGTTATACAGTTCCCCCAATAAACTTTCTATATCCTTTTGCTCTACAGTACTGTTGTGATTAATAACATATATCATCACAACATTTATACATAAACTTTAATTTAATTTCAACAACTCCTTCTTGGTGAGTTGTCAATGAATTTGTTTGTCATTTACTGTATTTAATATTGGATCATATGTGTGTATAAATTATTAATTGCTTACTGTCAATATCACAAACATGGTAAATAAGAAAAGGCTGGAATACATTAAGCATTATTGTGACCGAGATGTGAAACAAACTACCTTTGTTTAAGAACAAGAGCCAGAGTACTCAAATTCTACCACTTCCATGTTGCACTGTGTTCTGTACTTTACAGATTTATGAGGTAATGTTGTCTGTGACCTTCACTAAACTTGCAAGTCATATCTGCACATATGGCTGTGGGGATATGTGCATTTGTGAGTAGCACATAACTTGCAAATATACAATAAATACATAATTAGGTTATATGCAGTTTATATACTGGAACAAAGGTTACCACTCGTTAAAGTAATTCCATAATTAAGCATTTTTCATGAATCATACACAATGATTTGCATTACTACTCCTACTCTGTATAACAATTTGCATGAAAAGTAGAATCTTTGGTAAATCTTTGGTAAAAATTAATGTCAGAAGATGGAATCCCCAAGTTTGTCACAATCTGATGAGCCATGTTATGCCAGCATTTTGCGACGGTACTGTTTGGCATTATCTGTCTTTAAATGCTGCCGTAAATGTTTGTTTGCCTCTCAATTGTCTTATTTTCACAACTTTAAGATGTGTTTTGGATCTTTATCCTGCTGCAGTATGAATACTTCTTAATCCAAACAAACATTTTAAGTTGTAGTTTCAGACTTTAGGCTTGCCTTTTGTGTGTTGTTGCATACAGTATATCTGAGTTTTAAATACCAAAGTGTATGTCATGTGATATGTAGGTTGGAATATGTTTAGTATGATAGCAAAGATGGGTTTAATGAATGAATCAAGAACAACCCCTACTCCCAAATACTGCTTCCCTTGCTTTAAGCAACCAAAAGTTGTTTGTACTTAAAGGCCTTTACGTGACTAGTGTTGCTGGAGTGAATCCTGGTAGAGGAAGCCTGGGTGTTGAGAAAGCTGATGTGTCATGTCTTTCTCTAAAGGCCTGGCTTTTAACATACAAAACTCAGGAAAATTACAGACTCATACATGCTCATCCTTCTCCTTTCCGTGCCTCAGTGCCAAAACACCAGACTGACTCACTAACTATTCTTCTTTGTTGAGGTTTCCGCATATGGCAGCTTGTGTTTCTGCACATGAATGGAGAAATGAGCCGCTGCTCTGTGATAAAAGCCATCTCATTGACTGAAGCCAATCTAACGCCAGTAGGTAGCTAAAAGTGAGAGAAGGTGTGTTTGTGTAGGTGAGAGAGAGAGAGAGAGAGAGAGAGAGACAAATCTTAAGTTCAGCTATACTCATTACAATGTGAAATGTGTGTTGAATTTGGATGGTCATGCTAACATATTGGGAGGAACAATTTCTCCCACAAGGAAAGAAAGATCTAAAAATGTCTACAAAATGTCTTATGGAAGCATTTTGCGTTCTATCTAAAACCAATAGTCAAAGTTATTAATAGCATTAATTAGCTACAGGATTATAAGGTATATGGTACAATTACATTAAAGGAAACAGTGAAAGTAAGACACATACAGTATGTGCATGCATGAGTGTGTGTGAAGGCAATAATGTTTCTAATTTTATATTGTGCAACTGTATACAATAGAGACTACACTGAATAATAATTACACTTGGTAATACTAAATTTACAATAATAACAATAATTTAATAATAGCAATAATGTTCTTTCTTGTTTGCAATATGAAATCATATCATATGAAAATACAATAAATTTAAAACAGATCTATAATAAAGGATGATACTGGGAATTATTACAGTTAATGAATATCAACATTACAAGTAATATACAATTAATTGTTCAGCATTACTTTAAATAAACATGGAACTACAAATTGTATAAATTTAAACTGAACTGACTGAATGCAATTACTGAACTGATAATCTATAGTATTTTAGTTATACTCACACAAACCACTAATATACTCATTGACAAAATAAATAAAGCACCGAGACAGAAATGCTGGATATCTCCAAAACTTGGCATGAAGTTTTGTTTCTAGATATGTAAATTATTACAGGTGTGGCCTGATTAGACACTGGTTCTTGCCACAACAGGGTGTTAAAGTGTTTCCCCCCACTGCTCTATAAAAAGGCTCGCAAAGGCTACTTTAGCTTAGCATATTACTTGCTGAGAGATGACTGATTGCTAGACATGCCTCTGTGATACAGTCAAATATATTTTGCCCAAGCACAAGCAGCTCCCACAGCTTTTTGTGCACCATCCAGACACAGGTGGCACCTTCACTACACACTTCTGTCCAGACAATTTAAGGGCAGCTAGCAGGAGGAAATGTGTTGGCACAATGTTGTAGTTGGGTTTGAGTGGTGAGCCTACCTAAAAAAAAAGTGATGGTGGTGAACTATAACAGGAAGAGAGCCATGTCCAAACCTATCAACATCGGGGGTGAAAAGGTTGAGCTTGTTGATCCCTATAAATATCCGGGAGTCGTACTGGACAACAAAATGGACTGGAAAGACAATACCGAGGCTGTGTACAGTATAAAAAGGAGCGGACATTACTTTATGAGAAGCTCAAGTCCTTTAATGTGTGTAACAAGATGTTGGAGATATTCAACCAGGCTGTTGTTGCTGGTGCCATTATTTTAAGCTATCTGCTGTGGAAGCTGCATCAGGACCCATCCTGCAAAAAGGCTCAACAAACTGATGAGGGGGCTCGCTGTGTCCTGGGCTGCTCACTGGACAGTTTTGAGTGGAAAGGAGTACACTCAACATACTCACAACAATTAAGGACAACACATCTCACCCTCTCCATGACCTTCTGGTCGGACAGCGGAGCACTTCAGCAACATACTAATTCAGCTCTACTACAACAAGCAACGGTACAGGACATAATTTATGCCTACAGCCATCTCATTGTACAACTCCACTGTGTTGGGACATTATTCTGCACTAAGCAAGTACTAGACATGCTGTACTGCACAGTACTAGTAACCTACACCATGCCACTATGCACTGTAACATGTATATGCATAATATATAGGATACCATTCTGTGAATGATATATTGTACTTACTGGACTACATTTTGTTTCTATATTAGACAACAGGGCTTGCACTGTCACTTTACTTTATTAGTAACTTAATTAATATCATATTCTTTCTATTGTTCACTCTGATATGCTCTTATGCTTCTTATGCAGTTTTTAACTGCAGTGCTGTGATGCTTGTACGTCCCCCCTGGGAGAATCTAATCTATCTATTTATTTATGGTATGGAGCAACACACTGCCCCTATATCTTTCAACTGGCATTTTCAGGAGGATAATACAATTATAAAAGCACAGCAAGAGTGTTCGGGATCTACAGGCCCAGCTGTGCCTAGCAGTAAGCAATCTCTCAGCAAGAGGTACACTCAACCAAAGTTGTCTGTTGTCTGTATCTGACATTTCTATCTGGATGTGTTATGTTTTTTTATTTATTTTATCTTTAGAGGAGGTTGAGGGGGGTTGTCAATGAGTGTATTTCATTATGCATATCAACATACAATAGATTATGATTAAACCACTTGATCAAAGTTGAATTATTAAATCAATTGTAATACAATATAATTTACAATAAAAGTGATGCATCCATGTGAAAGTTGTTAAAAGGGTACTATTCTTTTATTAACTTTTTAAAAGGAATGCATTACTTAGAGCTTACGTATAACTATATTTACAACTAAATGTGATCGTTCCCTGATTTTAGATTTTAGTGTTTTTCATGAAATGTTGATTTTGATGTTGGTTTGGCTACTGTATTGCAACACAGTGTGTGAATGATGCAACAATTCTAAACTTTGAAGTCAGCATACATCACTGTACACATCATAATCAATGCATAACTATTTCCATGTTATTTGATGGGGTTTGTGTTCAACCATTGGAACAGCCATGACAAAAGCTTGGTTATGGTCACTGAACTAATTTTGTTTATGGATTGGATCATTGTCCTGAAGGTTCTAGCTGTGACCAAATTGTAACTTCTTGACAGAGAAAATCTTCTGTTACTGAGTCAATGACACCATGCATCCAAACAAAAACACTGAAACATTTATTAGTGGAGGAATAGGTTATTTTCTTGTTAGGCTGTCTTTAGTACTGTCGAAATGATTTATTTTGTATCATCTGACTGCACAACCCCTTTTCAGCACTGTCTAGGGAACTCCAGATGCTTATGCTTGAGGTTAGCAGAAAATAACTTGGATTTGGAGTTGTAGTAACCTTAAAGTACTACCAACTTCTGCAAATTTCCACCTGTGAATTTCCTCTGTGTAGTTTCATTTCTGAATGCACAAAGTTGTAATAACACAGAGAAAGGCAGTGCAGCATTGATTTCCCATGCTGCATTGTGGACTTTTCGCAAAGGTTGCCAAAACCATTTGTCGAGACTTCTTTGTTGGTAGTGGTCTTTGGATGACCACTGCATGTATTGTCATCCACAGTCAAGGTCTCTCTGAATTTGGCTATGAGAGATGCAACAGTGCTCTGTGAAATTGGTGGTCTTTCTGTGTATTGGTTGTACACATCTGCAGCTATGATACAGCAGCTGTGTTCCCCAGACATCAGACTCATCCATTCCATCTTCAGCGACCCTTGACAAACAACAAAATATATTATTGATTAAATAAAACTTTGAGACAATTCTAGTGTTCTTTGATACACTACATGAAAGCAACCCTTGCCTGTGATCCAATATGCCGGCTTTTAAGATGGCATCCAGTTCCAGACATAGCCTAAACGATAGGCCCCATCAACCATTACTTGCTGGTGTATTTGGATATGTCATTTTCCCTTTTGTTTCTGAAATAAAAGGGTGTCCTGGGGCTTGTGACCTCCCCTGCATTCTGCCATGGCATAGTCCTCAATCAGTGGCAGTGATTAGATATGTGATGCCATCCAAAAACCTAAAAGTGAAATTATAAGAACAATGTGGGGGTAGTTTGTTGGCTTTCCCTAACTGTACACAGCTTTTGGGTACATTTGGTAGAAGACTGAGTGCTGCTGCTGTGCTGTGGATGTGAGGTAACAGCAAGACCGGGCAATACTGGAAACAATATAGGAACCAGCATTTAAAATTCTGATCAGACCACGAAATCACAGTGTTGTTTAACCACATTAGTTACTTCAGTAGAGTTCAGACTGAGGCTCAGGGTGAAGCTGAAGCATTATTGTAGTTTTTCCTAGGCTTATAATTTCCTTAGGCATATTCTCTCAACACTGCTATTCTCACAGTGTCAATACAAAAACACACCAAATGGCACCGATCCAGGGAATGTGGGTCTTGTCAGGTCACTTGGGATTGCTGGCAAAATAGGGATGTGACTACAATATATTTCCCTAGCAGTTGTCAGAATTACCATCATATTTATCTGGGAATCTAATCTATTGGTGTGTTATGCTTTGATAAGATGGAGGCAGTTCAAAGGCAGTGTGCCATTAAGCAAGCAGGATTTTGCAGGCATTAATGACTAGGTATCAATAGGTATATTGTCCAAGTTGACTGACAAACGAAGAGTCAAGACAGAGCATTAATGCTATATTTACAAGAGAACCTTGTAGAAACCACACAGTAAACTGATGGGATGGTTATACTTTGCACATGGTAGGGCACAGGGTGCTTAAATAGCATCACATACCCTCCACAATACTTAGCAGTTTGCATCTGATTATTTTTTGTGTTATCTTCCTTATTTTATGTAAAACTCACCTTTAGGAATAATTTCCAAAAAGCTCTTTTTTGTCTTATCTGACCATATAGATGGTGCCATTTCACAAATTCCAGGGACTTACATCTAAGGCCAAATGAGAGGACAGGCATATTTATTCAAGCCGTACAGCATGGAGGTGCTATCTGATTGAAGTTTTGGAGACTTGGTGACCCCAAGATCCTACTATTTTATGTAACTCTCCAGAGGAAAGATTTGGGATTTTCTGTAACCATACTCTTTGTTGTATGTGGGAACAAAATAAATAAAAAATTTTAACAAATTAATAATTATTTATATTATAATTATATTAGTATATAGATCCCTTTTTGTTTTCTATACTTTGCACTTACTATATTATAGTTGCAGATTATAAACACCTTCATAAAAAGCTATTGTTGCTTGTACATTTAGTTTCTTGTTAATTATGTCACGTGGTGTCCTGCAGCCTTGTTAAGTAACAGAATAATCTCCCGTGAAGGATGTCACATGCTTCTTTGCAGCCTTTAAAAGGGAAACACCATTTGATATGGCTATGCAGTTAGAGCTGAAACAGTTGAAACTATATTCCTCCACATTAAATTTAGACTGCTTGTCTTAATAGCGTTTATCATTATAACACATAGGTATTTATTGTTAATAAACGTGGTAATTTAAAAATATGCTCAGTCATGCCAGAACAGCCGTAATGGTCATGGTGAATTAGATATTTTTTCCTGTAAATATTCAAAATTGTACTTTCTCTTCCCTTTAGAAATCACTGTGGTACAATGTTTCTCTCTGAAAGAACTCTGAAAGTGTAGCTCACATGCTCTTTGAAAATAGTTTTAATGTAAAACATGTAGAATTAAGTGAATTTCCTATGTAGAACTAGAAGCAGAATCATTATTCACAGAAAGTGCCTTCAAGCTGCACGACGTGTTACAAACATATGGGTGTTAAGAGTTCTGTCCATAATTTCTACAGTTAACGATAATCACCCACCCCAGTGTTTCATAACTCAACATTTTTTTGAAGTGAAACAAGAACTTGGCTAATACTGAAACTGAGTTGAGAAACATCTCCTCATCCATAGTATAGATAATCTTCAGGCTTCCAGTTCACAGTCGAGTCAATGTCTGTCTGGAAGCCTGATGTATGGACTAAGATTTGTCAAGTCTGCATACCAGTAAGATAATGCAAATTACTTTATTGATTTGTTTCAGAATTCTTTTAGCCTTTTTTATAAAGTTGATGCCCTGTTAATGTGCAGATTGCAGAATTTACGAATTTTAATATAAACAAACTGTAAACTGTCATTGTGTTTAACTCAATTTGTGTCATTACAGTCATTGCAGGTGCATTTACATGTTTCATGAATGAAATGAACTGTATGATTTAAATAAATTTTTTATCATTTTTTATTTGAGCACTAAGCCTTTGGTGAAAAAAGTTCTGAGTATGTCTGTGTGCTATTCCCTATCAAGCTGAGTTAAATGAGTTAAGTTATTAACAACCAACAGCTGGATTTCTAAATGAAAATCTGCTATACTCTTCCATTGATTGTACTGCATGAGAAAAATGGATGTCTGCCAACTCAACTCATCTTAAATCTATACATGTTTCTTACTGAAACGTTAAAGAATATGTTTTAGCCTTTTAAAATGTTCACATAAAATAAGTCAAAAAAAATTTCAGAAAAATCTCTTTGGTCTGTTGGATTCATCATGGATATATGTCTTCAGACATAGCATGCCATTGTCCTGACTACATTAGTGGCCGCAGAACTGCGACAGCTGAAATAAAATTAGAATTAGCTAATATGCGTATCTCCTATATTTATGATAACAACAGTAAAAAATAGACTCATAAAAACTTCAGACAGTCTTAACATTTCTATGATCGTATTGGCACATAATTGTGAATATACATTCAAAACAAATTTTACTAGGTCATCACCAGACTATATCTGCTTCATTACCTACACTGCTCAAAAAATTGGGGATTTAATTATGAATTAATTTTGAAATATCCCCTAATTTTTGTAAGAAGTCTATTATTAGTACAGAAGAAGAGACACTGCATTCAAAATATTATGAACTTAAGTAAAACTGGAGATTTGTTTTACTTTTTTGGCAAACAAATTTTATTAGAGATCATTCCATGAACAGGCCAAAAAAGCTTTATATTCTTTCAGGCTATTTTAGTCAAGTAGCAATAAAACTTTTGAACTTTCCATTAGCCATTCAGTAACATCACAGTTAGCCCTTTATGAACTTCAACACGATGACAAAAACAAGGTCATTTTGGTCTCCTCAAAAGTGAGTAGGTTCATTCTATATTTAGTGTTACAATTTGTGGGCAAACATAAGATGAGGGCCCAGTTCTTAACAGTTAGTTTTTCAAAACTGATGGAGGACAATGGCCCTCAGAGGACTGTGTCCAATACTCGCCCCGGGGTTATTTAGAAACCACACAAAACAAGCAGTATTTGTCTCTGAACCCCTGAAGCAGAAGTGCAAAGGAGTTGGGGAGTGGGGGTGTTGGGGACAGGGTGCTTCATACAAACAGAAAGGGCAGTCCTTTGAATTGTTGATATATGCAAAACAGGCATCCCATGGTGATCAAACCTAGCAGATCAGTTCTCTGATGGCTCTCTGTTTGAGGTGATCACCACACTAGGAAATAAAAGGACAAGCCAGGCCTCCTTACTAATTAGGGCTTTAACTGCACCCAACCAGTTTATAAGGAGAGTGCTGGATAGGAGGGGATAGTCAAGACATTCTGGTGAGATCCTACAAGAATCCATAGCCTGGATCAGACTAGAGTTTGTTGTCACAGTTGCAGAGGACGCACCGAATAAGAGAATGCCACACTTATCCGACTGTAGCTACTACAATATGCGAGACGCCATCCAAGTTTCCAGTGTAAGAACTTGTTTAAATTGATTCTAACCTTACATTTTTGAGGGTCTTGAGTTATTTTAAAAGTCTGCATGGTTTGTGGTAGTTGCACCGTTATCTTGACATTATGGGTTAATGACCAATTTTGTATTTAAGGTTTTAATCTGGTTTAGGAATGTAATTGCATAAATCACTTTTATTTGTACTATTTGGTTATTGAATGCTTTTCAGAAAGATTCATGTGCCTTCTTAAATTATTGCTGCTATGTCAACTTGATGTATAAGTCATCTCTTCTGCAAGTAAACCTCTATAAAGAAAAAATGTTGTGACTTTGTATCAATCCACAGGTTCAGAATCACCTGGAAAATTCTAAGTACCACCTCCACCAAGCCCAAGCCCAGCAAGTCAAGCAGTACCTGACTCTAGGCACCAAGCTTGCTGGGCAGGCTCACCCTCACCCTGGCCAGGCCTTGGGCACCATGCCTGTGATGCGCAATGGCCATATAACACCCGTCAGTGACAGCAGCACACCTGGCAGCCCAGTCACTCTGTTTAGCCTTGGTAACAGCCACGACAGTGAGGTAGGTGTTATCCTCTGACCCCCATTCTGCTCTCACTACTCATCAAGAACTTTTAGCAATGATCAAGGGATAAATAGCATGGTTCACTAATCTGATGTATTTCATTTAATCCGGTGGACATGATGAAACACTTATTGGATTAGTAACCAACTTGTCTGTCCTTCTGTATTGTTATACTCTACGAAGGCTTAAAGACTATCAGTCATTAAAGACAATGTAAATAGAGACATTAAAGCATCTGCTCACAGCTTGTTTTATTTCAGTTTCCAGTGGATGAAGTTATTGATGATCTTATAAGCCTTGAGTCTGGGTTCAATGATGGGAGCTTGGAATGTTTGGATCCTGGCATCATCATGCAGAATAATGTGAGTACTGATCATTTTAATGATTGCAATGTGTTTCAACTACCGGTGCTTGTTTATGAAATATTTTGTCTTTTGACCTGTGAACACAGGTATGGACTACACAAAGTGAAGTGTAGGATGCCTCTAATTACTCAGCTTGCTATAGTCTGTTGTTTCAGATAAATCCTAAGAGCTTAAGAGCATCAAGGGAAAAAGAACAGATCAGAGAAAAGTGTCATTCAATAGCGTGTTTGGGAAAATGCTTTTGCCTTGTTATGTTCAGATTAAGTGTTACTAGGAGTCAAGGTTCACAATGACTGCTGAGAAAAGCCTTAAATAATGGCTGGGTAACAATATAGATTAGTGGCTTAATACAATCAGGGCATGCTGTGGTGTGCATAAAGAATAGGGCTACTGAGAGCTAGCCTTGCATACATAGTTCTATAGATCACTGTATCTTTATGATATGTATATGTATGACAGAAAGAGGAAATTATGTGAGTGGACAATACAGAGAAATAGAAAAACAAACGGAAAAAGAACTGCAATGTTGCTAAAGCATAAAAATGCATACTTAGGCATCTTACAGATACAAGTGTGTACTGTGTTTCTCTAACTGGCCAGTACTTCTGCAGCATTTTGCTGATGCTTGTGCTTGGACAAAGAGCTGCTTGAGTAGTGATTATACTGACAATTGTACTGACACCTGAGGTATGCATCGCTGAAAGAGAAACTGTCAAGTTGCATTCTAGACAATGCGGTTTCACGTTTAACCAGTAGCACCATGTCATGCTTGACTGTCCATTTATTGAATTTTGTAAAAAACAATAACATAGTGGTTATAGTGTGGTTATAACATGGTGTTCAAGAGAAAAGAAAGGTAGATGGTGGAGGATGGAGGAGTTGGGGTGCATGATGGGTTTAAGTAGAAGACATTGAGTAAGTGATAGAGAGAGAGAGAAAGAGATTATGTCTGAGTGAAGCAGTGAGGCATTGGATCAGGCTAATACCTCAATTCCCAGCGGGCTTGTTCAGAAATGATACCATGCTTAAACGGATCAATTCATTTTAATTAGTCATACAGTGCGATGCATCACATCCCTTCGCCGTGTCAACATATCCGCGAACATGGATGGGAATGGATTGAAGTGATTACAACGCCAGCAGCTGTGGGACTGTGGCAATCTTTCATTTTGATAAGCACTCGCACTGAGATAATGGGGAACAGACCAACAAGCAGAGCAATGCTAACAGTCAATGCTGCCATATCTGATCATTCTCTCTCTGGATTACTAACGTTCTCTATAACCTCTCTCCTGAGAACAGTGTGAATCCAGATCAAAGCAAAAAATGGCTTTCCATTAAAAATAACTGCATGGCTGAAATAGAGGTCTGACGCACTTTCTAACATGGGCGTGATAATCCATCTATCACACTCCAGCAAGCATACAGTAAAAAAAATAGTTTGTAACGAGACATCTTGACTGTACTCTGTTGTGCCTGCAGTGTGTGGTGCAAAATGCTAAACAGCTGACAGCTGGAGTTGGTTCTTCCAGCTTGCTCCTGTCAAATAGCAAGTGTTAAAAACTGATAAACAAATGTGGGGAAGCGGGTCCAGGTTTTATGTTGATATGACACACACATACATACACACACACACACACACACACACACACACATATATA
>JAUZST010000270.1:316006-331661 GCA_034779995.1 Parotocinclus haroldoi | reverse complement strand
AACACGAAGGGATCGGGGTAAAATAACAAACCGCGGCGAACAAAGTAAAAAGGGCTCGCAGCGCGAACCCTAACAGTTTGGTGGCACTTCGGTGTGATATACAAAGTGCTTCAGGCATCTGTGTCAAACACAGACAACGTCTAAATCTCATGTGAGGAGGCAGATAAACAAGGCTTCAGTGAACAGGATAAACCCATTCTGTCCGCTAAGCCTTTACAAAGCACAGCAAAGTCCCGACTGTGACAGGTTAGGCTTTTCACATTTAGCTTGTGTCAAACACTTGTGTGTCCACACATATCAACAAGCAGAAAAGAGATGACGCTCTTGTGGTGTCACAAAACACTGATTTGTGTTGTTCTTGTGTTTCTTGCCCACCCAGACACACATAATTCATGTTCAATATTGGTGTTGGAGGAATCCAAATATGTGGTCTACCTCATTCCAATTTGTTGCCCACTGAAATATTGAAGAGTTATGAAATACTAATCAAGCCATTTGTTTACACGGTCCTGATCCTTGACTTGTTCGTGCATGTGTGTGTAATTTGCTACACAGGCTCTCTATGTGAATGTGTGTTCTTCTTCTCACTGATCCCATGTTTGACAATGAAGCCCATCAAGTGGTTGTGGCACCGTGCTCAAACATTTATGCAGGATGCAGAAATCCATTACATGGAGCCATTACATGCAGCTTAAAAACTATAAGTCCAGAGTGTCAGACATATCACATATGCTCACACATACACGCACAACAGACATAAACACACAAACCCCGATTCTGCAGAGGTATCAGTTACAACCCCACACTCCAGTGAAGTTGTGACATTGTGTAAGGATTTATTTAGGACCTATATACAGGTGAATACATTACAAAGATAATATATTAAATGTTTAAACATATACACTTTATTGTTTTTTTTGCAAATACTCACTCATTTGAATTTGATGCCTGCAACACGTTGGGGCAGAGAGATGCTTAACCTTGTGTTTAACAACACTCAAGCATTTGGGAACTGATGACACCAACTGTTGAAGCTTTGTATGTAAAATATGTTGTTGTCACTTGAAGACAATTTCTAATTACATAAATGTTTGTGTCAGTGAAAGAATTCAATTAATGCATGGAAAACTTTGCAGTTTCTTCTGTATTCAGTCTACGGGTTCCAATATAGCTTTGTCATATTAAATGTAGCATGTAAGTATATTTATTTAATATCTTTTTGTCCATATGCAAAATAACTAGCTCACATAGCATGCAATTTTACAGATTGTGTTGTGGATGAATTCTCAAGTTTGATCAGTGTCTGTCAATCAATCCCAGTAGGTTGTTCTTACTTTTTTTAAAATTGCACATAATTATTAATTGATTGACTGTATATGTATTTCAGTGTATGAACTGGTGTCCTGTCCTGTTTGCATTCCAGTCTTGAGCCCAGTATTTTCTGTTTTTTTCTGTACTGAATTCACCACAGTCCTAAGCAGGATAAAGTGGTGGGCAGTCATAATGGTAAAACTGCTCTCTTTTATAAGCTATAGATTTAGCATAATAAATTGTTTTCCAGAGCCTGATGTTGATATAGTGCTACATGCGAATACAACTGATTTGGACAACACTGATACAACATTAAACTTGTAAAATCCTTCATAGGTTCAATCCTTTGGTTAGACTATTTATTTGGAAACTTGAGTATTAGTACCTCAGTTGCTAGAAATGTGGTCTAGCTCTTAAAAGTGCCTAAAAGTGATTCCTTAAATTTGCACTATTACTGTCATATTATTACTAGCAATACAAACTGAAATAAAAATGGAAGGTCATAGAACACAGTCTAATTCTACACCACATTCATACTGTTGGTACTACTCTGTCTAGCATATTGCCTTTCTTCTTTCACTTGCCTTTGTGCCATCATAATGGCATAGTGTAAGAAGCTGATATTATCCACTCGATCTGAAGGGAATCGTGTCGCTTCTTTTGTTAATTAATTTCTGTCTTCAGGAGTAACTCTGCTGTCTTAACACATTGTGAGTTTACATACACATGCACAGTTCAGAGGAAGTGGGTGTGTTAACTCAGTTAGCATAGTTAGTATGGAAGTCATTGTAGTCCTCATTCTGTGTCTCTCGCTGTCTCTTTTATCATTCCCTGTCTCTCTCTCTCACTCAGATTTTAATTGCAAGGTGTAAAGTGTAATGGCTGCGCTCCATGATAGTGTTAAGGAAGCAGAGTGCCAGTGAGAGCTGTGGCGTGTGTGTCTGTGTATAAGTGTGTATTTGTGGGGTGGGTGACAGACAGAACAGTGAGTCCCCAAGGAGCAGTAGATAAAGATTACCTTGGAAAACTTTTCTTATTAGTCCTGAGATACAGTTCGGTAATTCTGTGGTGTCAGGTTACCATTTGTCATGAGACTAGAAAAG
Organism: Parotocinclus haroldoi; assembly: GCA_034779995.1. Taxonomy (NCBI): domain Eukaryota; kingdom Metazoa; phylum Chordata; class Actinopteri; order Siluriformes; family Loricariidae; genus Parotocinclus; species Parotocinclus haroldoi. The sequence goes on along the minus strand of JAUZST010000270.1, from coordinate 329,247 downwards.
AAAGTTGTTTCTTCATGCTTTGCTGCATTTATTTGGTTATGTTACCTTAGTGGTATAAGCCTGTATTGCATTCAAACAAAGGCCCTATGCACAGTTTACTTTTTAGCCATTACATTGAGGTTAATGAAAGGTGTCAAACTCACCGTGTGACGCTTCTGAGACTGTGTTCATTATAAGCCTATAAAAATATGTTATGATTAAATATAAGCTGGTTCTATGATTTTCAAATACTGGATTTTAAATACATACTGTATTTAAGACCAAGACATACTTTCTCTCTTACATCTTTCAATAGGTCAGGATGCTGAAAATTAACATTCTTAAACAAAAAGATTTTTTGAATCGATTTTCTATTAAAATAATATATTTAACTGCATTAATTCCATTGCTTGTGTAACCACTGTATGGACAAAGCTGTACAAGAATAAAATAAAGGTTGCTTATTTTTCTCTTGTTAAGTCTTGTTAATAAATAAAATGTACAAGATATTAAAATTTATTTCTAGCATTATAATTAAGCTTTGGGCATTTATTAAGGTAATCATTATCCCTTGAGTTTGTATGCTTGTTTAATGTCACATCAGTATCAATACTAGACAGACACATTTACACTGGGCCAATTTAGAGTTACAGATTAACCTAATGCATGCCTTTGGAATATGAAAGGAAACTGGACTATTGGGTTATGCCCACTTGGACATGGAGACAACATGTAAAGTCCATGCGTTTAGTTGTTACTTTTTTAGCATCGCTCATCTCACATTACTATAAACTAGATTAAGAAAGCCTGTGTTCTTGCCAGATTGCAACTTACAGACATTTAAGGATTTATTAAGAAGATATCACAACAGTGACACATTACTTGTTTTCTTGGTTTCTTCTCCAACAGCATGGCTCATAAATTTTCCATGTGTTGAACTTTACAGTGTAAGAATACAACATAGAACAGAGGGTTTAATGACAGTGTGCCTTGCTTTATGCCTGAAATGCCTTGCTTTATGCCTTGTGATTTTAGAAAAGTCAGTGAGTCAATACAAAGTCATTTTTAGGCTGTCACAATTTGCCATGGTTCCACCAGGCTGGGGCAGACACATGGTTATAGAAGGCCATATGGTAAATAGTTAACCATCTCATAAGCATGGTGAGCCCAGCACACTCAGTCTTTATGAAAATCAGTGAGAATAAAAAAAATTTCTTTGGTTCACAAAGGTGATTGGTATAGACAGCTTCACAAGTTTATTTAACTCCTCTTAACAAAACACTGAAGGCAGACCGCAGCCCTGAATTAAAAATTTTACAAGAAGCATGTTGGAATGTCTCTGAATATTTAAAAAAAACACACAATTCATTTCACTGTAGACCGAATTAACCTGAAATATTTCATGTTTTATATGGTCAACTTCACTTTGTTTGTTAATAAACATACATCCCTGCATTTTAGGCCTGCCACGCATTCCAAAAATGTTGGGACAGGGGCAATTTATAGCTATCAATTAATTAAAAAAACTACATAGTGATGTAATTTCAAACAGGTCAATAGGGGATAATAATCATGATTTGGTACAAAATTAGTATCAGTGATAGGCTTTTCAGATTTTCATATGTATCCCACTATATGTATTCATAATACCATTGAACTATTAAATGAATTAAAGGAATCTGGACGAATTTCAGTGAAAAAAGGTCAAGGGTGCAAGCCTAAACTAAAGTGATCCTGGCCTGTGATCTTCAATCCCTCAGATGGCACTGCATCAAGATGCATAATTGAACAACTGTTGATATAGCCACATGGGCAAGGGATTATTTTGGCAAACCTTAACCAAGCACTACAATATGGAGCACTGCATTTTATTCATATTTGCATATTCTATACCATCCTGTTACGTGGGAGTGTCCCAGGGATCTCACACAACCATTCCTAGTCGCGCCAAATCCCCGGGATTCCGCACAGGGTTTAATCGGAGCCCAAGATGTGAAACCCACAGACCACAACGTAAAGTAGCGAAAAAAACATTTATTTAACCAAAAGGGGAAGTCAGGCTCAAAATGAACTAAAAGTCTCATCCGGGTACAGAAGAGGGTGTAGAGCCGAGAGGTTCCTGAGGTCCGGGATGTACGCTGAGTGTCCGCTGGACGACCACAGAGTCGTGGTCAGTGTCGTGTGGCACCGAGTGTCCACTGATGAGCTGGGGTCCGCTAAATGGCAGCGTCACTGAAGGCCTGCAGCGGCTGGCACATCGAGGGTCCTCAATGGCGAGGGGCAGAAGGTCCACAAAACAGCTCTGGTGCTGCGGTGTCCGGAAAATAGCTTTGGAGCCAGGGCCCGCGAAAGTGGCTGCAGAGCCGGGAGGACAACAAAACGGCAATACAAAAAAAAAAAAACAAACAAACAAACAAAAGAGCGCCTGAACAAAAGAAAATAAGAGACAAAAAGGAGATAATAAAAGGACAACTTTCGAGAGCCGGGGATTCAGGGACAGCCTTTGATGGCCGAGGATCCAGGCACTGCCCTTTACGGCCGAGGATCAAGACACGGCCTCAAACGGCCATAGATCGGGGGGTGGCCTCCATTAGGGATCCTAGGGCGGCATCTAGCGGCATCTGATCCAGAGGCGACCCCTCTGGCCGCGGATCCAATCTTGGGCTATGCTAGCCCCTACCAGCGGTGAGGTCCATAAAGGATAGAATGAAAACAAAAATCTAAGCACGCACAAACAAGAGAAACACTGAAAATAAACAAACAGACTAACATAATGAGCCTGTTATAAGCAAAAGTAATTAATGGAAATGAAAAACCACTGTGTAACAATAGAAACTAACCAATAGATCGCCGCGGTGAATGAAAACAAATGCTGTGAATAGCGTAAGGGAAAACGAAACTAGAACGCTAATGGAGCTGGGTAAAATAATATTGGTTTAGAAATAGCAGTGCTGCTGGAGATTTAAAACACTGTTAAATTAATGTTTCTTTTATTAGTGACATTCAGATGTAAATTAGATGAAAATCAGTGACTAACTCATCTCTTGTTGCACTAAATCCCATTTGTGACTGATCAACTATTTTCAGTTCAGCAGTGACACAGAGGTGGTTTACAAAGTCAGACTGTGTTGTCTGTGGTCTGTGGGCAGTGGGCACTGTGGAGGTTCTGACCATTAAAGCTTAACTATGAAGGCTTTCCTATGTAAAATTACATACGATAGATATTATATATATACAAACAAAAAATACACTTGCAAGCATCATATCTGAAGTCAAAACTGCACATAAAAAGTAACTAGCTTCAAACTAAGTTCCCTAAGCTGGAGACATTGTAAATAAAGTTGTTACACAATTCAGGGTAGGCAATAAAGAAACTGATTATCTCAAATAGATTAATGATATACCCAGTTATTAGCAGCATCCGTCTCTGAATATGAACAATAATTGCATACTGTAGATTCCAATAAAATATTCCTCAAACTGTGGAAGAATGATGAACTCGCTATAATACAATCCTTTTTTCCATAAACTACTTCTTAGAATTGTCCACCTCACCCACTATATAACATCACCAATTAAGTCAAAGGGAAATGAAGTTTCTGTGGAAAATTCACTAATCATAAATGCCCTTTATAGTGCATGGAAATAAAAGCCTCCATTATAGTGGGCAGATTCTTTATGGAGGAAAATTAAGGCTCTGTTATGTACGCCACAGTAAATGTTCTGAAGGTGCTTTAGCTAACCGACCGTCCTTGCAGCCAAGCATGTTACCCAGTGTGACAATTGGTATTCCTTTAGACAGGGAAAAGTTGAGGTCGGTGCATCTTATTTCATGCCAGACAAGCTTTTCAGCTCGTAAGGGAAAGAGATATGGGGTTGGTCAGAATGGTGATTAATTAGGTATGATTTTCTGGCACCTCCGGAGGGCTGACACTATCACACTCAGCCTTATGTAAACAACAATACATATACACATTCACATGAGTACTCACATTGTTTCATTGTGTGTGGAGTCATACAAATCATGAATTATGACAGGATATAACATCCACATGCCACACTTGTACAAACTGAATGCAGCAATATGCCCTGTGCTGCAACTGTCAGCCTTTGTGGCACAAAAACAAATGTAACCAAGGCAGAACAGCTGGAATGAGATGGGGGAGTGTGGAGAAAAGGTTAACGCAGATCTGTGAGTGCACATGACAATGCTTACACACCCAACAAGACAATGGTGCTCCAAAATGAGAGGTCCAGGGACTTTCATCTTCATATTTCCTGTACCCTCTGTGTTTTCCCTGTGCATCAACTTCAGATTCATTGCCAGGTTCTTTTGAGGCACAGGTGACCTCGAGATGACCTCATAGTCCTCTATTCCACTCGGATGCTAACTAATTAGCAACACCACGGTTTAGGATTTGCTAAATCATGGGATAAAATAATTAAACCAAGTGCTGTTAGGCCTTGATACAAGCCTCTAAGAGAAATGGCGTTTCCCTGTGTGATCATAAAGGAAAAAAAATAATTATTGCCTCTCTGTTGACACAGTTAAAATCTAAACTTGAGCAGAGGCACATTGATGTGGTTTTAATGTGGTCTGACCACCATTTAAATCCTAAATCAAACACATTCCGACCAAACAAACACAATCATCGCACGTCTTTGAAATTGTCCATTTGTTTTAATAGTACTGATGTTTTATTATGTATTTATTTGTTTGTTTATTAAAGAACTGATTTATTTTCAGTGGAAACATACAAAAACATTTGGCTCTTTAAACAACCCTTCTCCAATTGAGTAATCTATAAATATAATGCTGTGTGGATGGTTTGGTTTTAGCAACAAAATACTGCTGGAAAAGAAATAACTATTAGGGTATGCTGCACTGTCTGCTTTCATTTGGTTTTTCCTGTCTATCTGAGTGTGTCTTGTTTCATTAGTTCAATTTAAAATCACAACAAGATCATTAGCTATATTCCTGACAACCACAAGGTTACATCAACATACTAGTCATGGGCCAAAATCCACAAAGTCATGCAAAATCTACAAAAGAATCCAAGTTCAAACCGAGGATCTTTGTAGTTGTTATAACCACATGTGCCACCATTGCGCTGCTGTTGTGTTTATATGTATTTCTTAGGTTGAGAATGACTTGCTTCCATTCTGTTTTTCAGTTCTATCGTTCATAACTGCTTCTCCTCAATCTTCATTTCCTGCAGACTCTTCATGAGAATGTAGCTTGGCCAACTCTGACCCTAATTAATCTGACTGGTAATATATTGCTCACAAATATTAATGTATACCCCAAAAATATCCCATAATGGAATATCCCCTAATTTCCTAAAATCCAACCTGCCATATTTTGGTCTGCCAGGCTATGAATTCCAACGACTCCCAAGCTAAACAGACCATATCTAGTTTGCTACTCTGTTTCCTAAAGATTTTTTTAGCTGCTCTATTTATTGCATCTATATATTGCATTTATTTATAGCACCCTTAACACACGAAAGAACTACACATCAACCATCTTTGCAATTGGATATTACTTTATAATTCCTAAAAAGGTAACTTTAGTTATCTCTGGTTAGTTATACTGAATTGTGATTAATTATGTGTGACCTTTTATTAAAATAAGGTGAATTGTTGTACTTGGGTGAGCATTATCCAGCTGAGAAATGTCGGGTGGAAGCCACACCAAGAGAGGCAACACATGGCTGCAGGATGTCCTGGACATATAGCTGATTCATTAGTGTCCCTCATAACACTACTAGGTGTGAACAGACTGTCAAATTCTGGCAGATTCCAAGAACATCTCACCTGCAAAGTTTATCCAATCCTTACTCCATAGAGTAAGGATTGGAGCACTCACAAGACCTAGACTACACAGTCAATAGTTTACCCTTACTTTACACATAATGTTTTATTTTGAACAGACTTATTAAAGTAAACTGTACTGTAGTGTGCAATATCGTACATTCTTACCTTTGCATATTTTATAAAATTGTCCATTGACAGTGGAACGCAGGATACACACACAAACACACACACACACACATATATATATATATACACAGTCATGTCACAGTATTATTATAATATAACAATACTACTACTACTACTACTACTAATAATAATAATAATACTTATTATTATAATAATAATTATAATACATTGAGGCACTAAAGTTATAATTACAGCTCAGAAAATATTACATGATATCCGAATTTATATCTAAATCACTATATCTAAAACCAGTCCATTCTGACTGGAGAAGTAGCAGAATGAATAACTATGGCTTCCTGTCATTTCACCCCTTTCTCAGTGACCTCTGAGAAATGCTTCTATTGTTCCTATTGACAAGCAACATTGAGCAGAGCTTACACCAGCCATTTAAATCACTTACTCCCTTTCACAACCTTCTGAACAACAACCAGCACATCATCTTTTATAACTCGTTTTCTAAAAGAAAAGAAGAAATATAATGTGCCAATTTAGCTAAATAATTACTGCATTTTACAACTATGCCTACACAGCCCCTGTCGGCACAAAAAAGCTAGTAATTCAATTTCTCGCTTTCTGCAATTGTCACCAAATCACCTAAAGGTCATATCACTCACCCAGAAGAAAGAGAAAGGTAGGCGAGGCCTTGAATCATGCTCACCAGGGTAATTTACTGAAGTGAGTGTTAAGAGGAATGCTACTGTAATGGACTGTGGAGTGGCTGCGTCACCAGTCTGGAAAGGTGTTACGCATTCTTCGGGTGGCCATCTTGGAGATCTGACATCAAGCGATTGACTCAAAATGGAGCTGCTGTTTGTCTGGAATGATCTGATAAAGCCCTATTCTGAAGGCGTTTTTATTTAATGGCTGTTATAAAAAAGCAGGCATGTTAGGGTAGTGGTGGCTGGGGTGTGGACTGGGCTTTGCCATAATTGTCTAATACAGTGTTAGGTATTAAAGTCATTGAGTGCCAAAAGGGAACACACTAGAGCTTGACCCTCAGCCACTTTCAAGTAATCTAGTATTCAATCCAGCGTGTAATGACTGCTAGGGCTGTCAATCCTAATGGCTTTCTCCTAACTCTCCTCCCTCTCTTTTGACTGCCTGTAGTTAGCATGGGCTACCCAGAAATACTGCAAGAAACAGAAATTTTAAAAAAGAGATAGAAAGATAGCAATAGCAGCAAAATGAGTGGCATAAGTAGAAATATCTGCCTTACATTCAGGTGTGTCCACATCCTCTTGTCTATAATTCCACATCATGCATTATCATACCCTGCACATTCGGTTATTGGATATCAGTTTATTAGATTACCACTTATTTGTTGAAGCTAATGGATGTTTCATACTAATGAGGGCAAGGCTTTTAGTGTAGTTTCAAGTCTGGAATTGCTTCATCTTTGGTGATTCAAATGATGTTCTTACAATATTAAGCATGCTCAAGATTTCCTATGGGTGTATGTCTTTCATATGGTTCTGGCATTGCTCAGACCCAAACTCAAGCAATGGGTCTACATTACTGGCTTACTAACCACTATTTGTGTATGCAGGCATGTGCATAGCTCAGTGCCTGAGTGAACTTGCCCATTTCTTTCCATTCTGAAGTGGTTCAGATTGCAGATAGCGGGTGACCGGGTGACAAGCAAAAAGCTGACTCACCAGAGAAGCTTGCTGTATTGTGGAGTTATGCCTATGGTGCTTTTAGCAGTGCTGAGATTCATTTCTTGCATAGTGACTTCAAACCCAGCGGACTTCACATGTTTTTATTTTGTATACATCCTCAAAGTTAATATTATAAATAATATTCCAGTCCCCATTGTCTGCCCAAAAACTCTCAATAGCACTGAGGTCAGTCCTAAATTGAAAATTTTCCACAGTAACCAACACCAACACTATAAACATATTCTATCATCATGGTGAGAATAGCTCACTTTAAATACTAGCCAAGAGTACCCCTAATTAGTTTTATTGCATTGCATTGTCATTCAAACAGAAAAGCCACACAAGCAAAGTATTTATTATACTACTTCAATCAAGTGATTCCATGGTTGTGTAGTGTAATTTGTGTTGTGTAAGTAGTGAAATATAGCTGCTTGAAGAAAATATCACCCAATCAAGCACTAATGGGCAAACGGGAATTTGTAACAGTCATTTGCAACTATTGAAACTCATTAAAATGCCTCCATTGGCATACTGATTCTGCTTTTTGATGGTATAATAGCCAACTGTACAGATAACCCTGCATACATTATGTTGGATTTTTTTAAGTAAAATAATGCATTTCATCTAGCACACTGAGATGGTATTAGTCATCTAGCAACTTAATGTTATAAATTAACCCCAATGCTGGGATATGTTAGAGACAGAGACGATGGACAATAGGAGAAAAAGTGACGGCAGGCAACTAAGGTGTCACCACATGCCCTCGCCCATTTGTCCCTTGTCTTTCCAGAACGCCAAAACAGCACCTGTCACGCTGTTTGAGCAGATGTGAGAGAAAAACAGAGCACTTCACAACACTGTCATTCACATTCATAATACACACTGCAGTATAAAAGAGGCCATTAGGGGCCCAACCTGGGAGCCATTAAATCATTTTAAATCACTGTAACATCCCATTAGTGTCAGTGGTGAGACCACATAATAGTCTATATTATAGAGCGTAGCAGTGCGGCCCATTTCAGCTTAATCGCAGGCTGTGCCATTGCTCCTTGTCCTGCGTGTCAGCGTCTTCATGCATGGACACTTGGAGCGGGCTATGGTCTTTCCTGGTTTGACTGGGTCTGATATTGTGGTTCAATATCTCAGTCTTCAAATAAGATGTTTACTGCCAAACCTAAAACCGATTTTTACTTTTTGGCCTGACATGTGAATTAATTGAATTCCAATCGCCTAATACAGGATACTGATTTAGTTAACCTAATTTTCATTAAGCAAGCTTTTGCCACTGAGTAACATAAAACATCATGCATACATACAGGCAGTAAGATAATGTGGTGAACTGTTTTAAAGTGCATGATCATCCACATCAAGACAAGTCAAACTCTCATAAATTCAATAAATGGTCATTGGGTCAGATCAGGAAAAAATGCAATCTAAAAATACTGTCAATATTATAATATAATTCCCAATACCAATAAGTGTTAGACTAGTGCATCATTAGTATACATTGTGATGAAATATGTTTACTGTCCAACGGAGGACATTGGGACTCTTAGGACATGGGATCCTCTTCTTATTTATTTTGAAATAGCCCCTAATTTTTGTGAGCAGTGTATAAGCATTACAAAGAAGTGTAAGATTCACCCCTGCAGTGACATGACCCCCTTCCCGTTTTAACAACAGTACTCAATGCTAACAGCATGCAAATGATTCAAATGAAAGGTCAGTAAAATAGTCTAATTATCATCTACAACACAGATGTAAGGTGTGGAGAGTGTGAGTGAAGCTAATTGGGTAAGATGGGTATATTTGTATTTCCTTAAAGTCATGTTGCTACAAAATCTCTCTCTACCACAAATTGTAAGTGCTACCTTCAAAACAGTAAAAGCAAAAGAAGAAAAAAAGAAATAGTGTACTTGTAGGCGTGAAATATGCATCTAGGCTCTGTACATATCTTTCCTTTTCTTTGCTGATGATAAATCGCCAGTATGACGGACTCTTGGTCTGCCCTATGAATTCATAAAGGAACAAAGCAATGATGAATGGATTAATGCCAGATTGCAAGCAAACACCTCTCAGCCTGATAAAAAAGATTCTGCAATGACAATTGGGGGACACTGGTGACCTGGGGAGCAGTCTATGGGGTACGCCCCCCAGAGAAAGCCAGTGATGGAGAGAAACGCCATTAGGAGGAAGATTAAGTGGCCTTGGCTTCTTCCCTCACTAAATTATACATGCAACACTCACCGCGTCGTACCTCCAAAAGAAGTGCAGCTCCATTGTTTCGGCAACTCGTGCCACTTTGATTGCTTATTGGTTATCTCGCTTGACAACTCGTGGTCACAGAAAGAAATCCCATGTGCATGGGGATTCTGTCATGAGAAGTAGAAGAAGGGAAGAGAGACGAGCTGAATGAAATTTCAGCTCAAAACACAGATAGTGGAAAATGTAATAAATGTCCCTGTCAATGTACCTCTGACTCATTAGAGTAATTCTAAAAGAGCTAACAAACAGTCAATTGATCTATTTCTTATTAAAGAGACACAATTCTTAGCATGCATCAGAAAGTAATGTCAAACAAACATACAAAACAGTATTTCACCAGCTGTTGATGTTTCAGTGAACACAACACAAATCTAATTTTTAGTTACTTTAATGCCCCATATGCTCTGTTTTATCTCATGACTGGCCAAGTACAAGACATACAAAAAGAAAAGTCATTTTCAGACACTTATGAGTCAAAGCATGTTAAGAGCTGATGACTTTCATGGCTCTATGAATAAATTCCCAATATATGCCACATGCAACCATGGCTCTGAAGCAAAGTGAATCCAAAATGTAATTCACTGTCTTTCTATCAGCATTTCCAGTATTAATCTTTAGACTACATAACAAAAACTGTTTTTAAGGGTTGCATGTAGGGCATTTTTAATATTTAAACACCAAGCTCTTGTTTTTTATACTTTATTTTCTGGGAAAAATAAATTAAGTTTAAATACAGCAGGTACAAATACAAGGTCATTTTTAAATAATACAATATACTTATACTCTGTTACATTTACCCATATCCTACCAACTACATTTTGCATATGACTGCATTTGACTTCTACCATCTATAACGGACACTAGGTAATACTACAGTAGCCTAGCCGCTATTGTACTAGACTCTGGACCTGATGGTCCAGGGTTAAAATCCCACCTATTCAAAAGCTGAAACAGTTAGGTCCTAAAGCAAGGCCCACAATTGCATGAATTATAAGACTGTATATGTTTTAAGTCAGATAAGGGTCTCTGATAAAATCCATAAATGTAAATAATGTGGAGCCTGGAATATCAGCCATATCAGTTTATAGAGGTAGTGTAGAGATTGTCAATTGGATTATACTGACAAAGTATCTTCAAAGAACTTTATACAATTTAGAGGATTAAGACCAGGGGTTATGCATAAACTGTGATGGACAGTGTGTTGGTCTGTTTGGAATTCATCAGTTAACTTAATGCAGAGTATTTAAAAAGATAAAATGTAAGAATATTAGACATGAAGGTATGGTTAGGTGTGACGGCTCTCTGGGTAGCACTGTAACCTCACAAGACGACGGTCGTGGTTTACTCCCGGTACTCTGGTGTCCTCCCACAGTTCAAAGGCATACATTTTGCTGGTGCGTAATCAACTAAACTAAAGGCATTGTCTTGAATTGCTTAATTGCTTAATAATTGCTTAATAATTGCTGGAAATGTGGATGTGGCAATTATTATTATTATTATTTTTTTTTCATTTTACAGACAGTATAAACGTGGTGTGTAGTTCTAAGAGACGATGTCACTTCTAGGACATAATATTCTGTGCAATCCTTCATTAACATTTATGGCCAAAAGCCATTCATTATTAAATAAAATTAGAGAGTGATGAGCTGAAAGTGACAGTAATGGGAGAAAGTAAGACATGCCAATTCAAATTCACACTCAAATGGAACAGTCATGCAACCAAGTCAAATGGGTGTGAATACACATATGATGTAATTAAAATTTTCAATATGTAATTTAGAGAGTCTAATTAACTATGAAGTCAATATGAAAACAGGGAAACCTAAACATATGCATTCTTGGTTGCTAATCAGTACATGAATAAAGCACTAAAATAATTTTCAATTACATAAATATCAGAAAATATCTGGTCCCTGTACAGAAGTACATATATTGATGCATTCCTCTATTCATGAATCCATAAACTCAGTAAACTCTCCTTTCTACAGTGTGAAGATTTGTAAGTGGTTAATGAATAATGTGCTGCAAAACAAAGGCCTTTCATCTGACTTGCCTAACTGCAGTAAATTGTAAATTATGCATCCATTGTAGGCCCACAAAAGAAGACATCTCCTCATTGCACTCAAATGTAATTATAGCTGTGAGCTTCAGGCACCTCGTGTTCTCTGCCTGACAAGAACCCTGACTGATGACCTTGGCACTCCTATGGTCAGGTCTCTTTCTCACCTCCACTACAACATCTCAATACCTGCCTACATATTGTGCTCCAATATCAGCCATTGACAAATCAGTGTGTGGGTGCCCAAGTCTTGCCTCGCCTATCACTCACAATCAAGTCGCTATCACTCATCTCCGTCAGCGGCCTGGGAGAAATGAGAGCTCGTCAGAGCTGCTAATTTGACACAGCCCGCTTGGCTTGCCATAATTGCTCTGTAACTGTCAGCCCTTGGACGGCCTCACTGTACAATTTGGACGACAATTATTGCCGCCGTTTACCACATGCCATTATGGTGCTGATGTTGCTCGAGCCTAGTGCTGACGCCTCATCAGGCCCGGATGCACTCCATTAATGAACACTGTTTCTCTTAAAGTCAGCCTGCCACTAATAAACAGGCAGCGTTCCATGAAGGAACACCACCATCCTCTTGACCTGATATTTGTCTGCTCTTGACAGGCTGGGGTGTGGGGTGTTAAATAGAGACACCCAGTAAAGAAAGAGATATATTATAGAGCATTTTGAGTTATAGGACACAGGTATAGGTCCCCTTTTAAATACGAAGAAGGTCATTCTTCAGTGCTCTGACACCTGTTCTGTCCTACCTGTCTATGTGTGTGTGCCTGGAGAAAAGCCTCCTGCCGTGACCTAATGGTGGCAGTGTCCTCTAAAGAGCCCTCATTTCCTGCTTTGCTCCCTGGGTGGCGTGAACTAACACGGCAGGGGCCATCTAAACTGCAGGGGTCACTATTCATCATAGCCCACCCCTCCTGCACCACAGCACTTCCTGTTCTGTGGTAATTATACTCTGATCAGAGACAGCTGAAGTATCACCCTGCAGCAGCTATATGCAACACGCATTTGCGATGCCAACTCTTGTAAGTACACTGCAATATTGGAGTGTCATCCCGAGACAGTCGGCCCTTCTGGGACTCTATGACAAGGAATGTATCGGAAAACTAATGAAGCCCACAGCAGCCACTCTAAGACTCAAAATGGCTCCTCATTAAATGACTGCCATTTCAGTACCATGCATCAAACACTCCCCCCCCCTCTCGCCCACACCCACACACACACACACACACACACACACCCACCCACCCACCCACACACACACACAC
>JAUZST010000270.1:285545-315906 GCA_034779995.1 Parotocinclus haroldoi | reverse complement strand
CTCTCTCTCTCACACACACACACACACACACACACACACACACACACACACACACACACACACACACACACACACATACGTTACTGTAGCTAATTAATGCTACACCTATAACTAAACCTAACCATCACATTAACCTCAGCAACCTAAAACAAATATTTGGGGTTTTTATAAAGAAAGTTGTTTTTGTCCCTATAAGGTAAAAAATGTCAGATCTGTCTATCCTTGTGATAATACAGTATAGCTCTTCAGTATTCAAAACAGAAAGGACAGCTAGTGTTACACATCTGTTAACATTTACAGTAGATCTGATCATAAATTCATTTACAGTTTCACTGTAACTGCCTCTTATATAAATAGGGTAGTAATTTACTATTTATGAACTATAACCATAGCAGTAAGAACAAATTAGAGGTGTATCCCAATGTATTCACTATTCCCTATATAGAGCACTCTTTAGGGTTTAAACCAGTTTGTAGTCTAATCTGACCATCAAATCCCCCAGATAGTGACCTGTGTTAGTAGTGTAAATCTAGTTCATACTACATCTATATAGACTTCAAACACGGTTTTGTTCAAAAATTTACATGCAGCAAGGATTTACTCAGTCATGTAAATTGATAAGTAAGAATACCAGCAATAAATCTATATTAATATATAATAATAATACTAAATATGTTAGGGTTAAGCCCTTTGAAAGGCTGGTTTCACCCCGTCCTCCAACCAATGCACCTTTGGTTTCTCAGCCAGTTCAGGGAGCTCTTTGACCATCCAGATTTTTCTGGAAATCCAATCTACGGCCTCGTCAACCTACAACAGGGACTATGCTGTGGAATTTGGGATGGTAGTTCAGGTGCTGGATGGAACGATGTGGCGCTCAAGGGTGCTTGTCACATGGGTCTCTACAAGGCCCTGAAATATGAGATGGTGGTCCTAGATGACACCCCAGATTTCCAGGGGCTTATCAGACTAGCTAGCCGCCTGGTTGTCCCGACTCCACAGCCTTGCTGATCAGCTCAGCTGGGCTGCTGATTATAGACCAGCTGCATGCTCTAGGTTTTGTGATGCGTCATCCCTGGCCTGGACTGCTACTCTTCCTCCTGCCTCCAGCTCACCTGAACCCATGCAGCCGGGCTGTGCTTGGGCACAAAGTATTAAGTATTCAGTTCTCTAGAATTAAATTGCTTTTTTCACTAAAAAAAAAACTTCTCTTCACTAAAACTTAAGGATGCATCATGAAACATTCCCTCCATTAGCAAGCTGAGGCATTCTCCTGGTATAAGGCAAACATGATTCATTTGTTAGCCTGTCTGATATTGAATCATTCAGTACTCCAGCTGATGACTGACATTGTGCACAGTATCCATATTCTTGTTTATGACCTGTTAATTCATGTTTTAATTGGTCCGGAAAGAAGACAACTTGGAAGGGATGAGAAACAGGAGAGATGTAGAGATGTAGCATGAGAAGATATAGTAAAACCCATTGTTGATGGGGACATTACTCTGTGGGAAATAAAATGTTAATTTGATAAATTTTTATACACTGCTCACAAAAATTAGGGGATATTTCATTATGGTAGATTTCATTTTGAAATATCTCCTATTTTTTTGTTAGTAGTATATTTCAGTTATTACCAAGCAGGGCATACACAAATCATCTGCTTTTAATTCTGAAACATAGATTGCGCCTAATGAACTGAATCGATATTAAAAACCGATTTAGCATTGGAACTGTGCCTAATCAATTATTTTCTTATCTTAATTAAGATAAATGTGTTAACTGTTACCCATGATGCATTATATATCGTATGTAGACCAACACCTACTGAGTGTAGTTCAAATTAACAAAACCCAACACTAATGAACGTTCGGCTTCATTTATGCTGTATCCACTTACTCATCTGAGGAAGTAAAGAAAAACAATTAAGCATTACAATAGCATTAAGCTTTCACATTTCACTATTGATCAATGGACCTTACACTGGTTCTAATAGTGCTACATTTTAATACAGTTTGCAATTAGACAGATAACTCTAAACAGTTCAGAGACTTAATGAGATTTGCATTCCCTTCACTCCTAACAAATAAAAGCAAAGTGTCTGGTGTTTTCACAGAGGTACTGTAGGTGCTACCATCTCTGCCTGTGTTTGGTTGCTTCAAGAATAAACTCATTAATTTTGTTAATTATTTGACCCTATTCTTCCCTGGACGCTGCGTGACTGTCACAGAGCAGGAACAAAGACTTGCTGTAGCCTTACTGTTCCCCCATCACTAAATAAACAAGCCAATAATACCCCAATGGCCGATTAGAGAGCATGTGATCTTTTCCTTTCAGCTGCGGATGAAATTGTTCTGGAATGTATTTGACAGCTCCACTCGTGCAACACTGTGGTCATTATAAAGAGTGTGCCAGCTGTAATCATTAGACTTCTAGGCAACCTGAATAAATTAATTCATTGTGAAATGATCATGTCCCGCATCACAGTCACAGTTACTTAGTCAAATCAATTAGGTTGACTTGTTGTTTAAACAAATGCTTTTTGGTCCACTATTATTGTGTACCGACACTTCAAGCAGCTTAATTTTGTGATTATGTGTGGAAGGCAGTTGTCTGATGAGACATTACTCTGCACATCTGACAAGAATGTCTAAAGCCACAAATAGTGCAGATGAAACCCAGAAAAGACTTACACAGTGTCTGGTGGGCCAGCTCCTCCCATACCATTACAAGTGTGTCATATTCTAACACACCAGCCAGAAAAATATATTAATAGTATAGTGCAATGCCACCAGAAACTAAGAAATGGAACCATTAGTTCATTTACGCTGAAAACAGATTTGACCTCTTGGCTGTGGAGTGGCACTGATGTAGGTCTGTCATTGTTGGGACTCATGTCTGGATAGGGTAATTATGGGAGCAGTGGCATGTTCATGCTAGCACCCTGGATAAATCCCATTATTTGGCTCTTTTCCCAGAGAGAGAATTGTGTGTGAAGTAGGATGCATGCTGTAACTGCTATGGAACTACAGCTGCTGTAAGGTTGGAGGGGGAATAATGCACTTCCATTGTGTACTTGAGTGCATCCAAATAAGCAGGGCTAAATGGGTGTGTGAGCTCTGCTGTGTTGGGCACTGCCATATGATGCAGCCCTGCTCCTCCACTCACAGGTCATTAAGGGAATCATACTGTTGCACTACTGAGATGATGTTAGCAATGAGCAAATACTGTATGCATTAAGCATAAGAATGGGTTTAACTAGTACTTTTAGTACTATTCTATTTAGCATATGTTAGTCTAAGAGCATGTATGCAAAATATTTAGAAGTCATGAATTACTGAGTTAAAAATTGTTCAACTCCTAAAGGTTTGCTTCTTTTCAGAAATGAGGCTAACTTTCCAGAGGAAGGGATCTAATGTAATGTGTTACTGGTGTTCATATTATATAGACATTTCACAAGTAAGAAAACACCCATGTAAAATAGAAAATGTTTGACCATCATCTGAAATGTAAAGTTATCTGTGACTGAATTCAACATTTCTGTCTACCCATTAATGACACACTTACAACATTCAGATTTTGACTGAGTATGACACAGGACTTTGGGTAGAATCTGGAGAAGGGGTGACACAGCAACTGAAAATAAAGAATAATTTTCCCTTCCAGTTTCTGTTCAGTGATGAATCAAATTTCTTCATGAATGCTGAGGTGAACAAATTTAATTGCATATACTGTTCAGACACAAACCCTCAATGGACCAATCCATCTAACAGGATTGTTTCACCTAAAGTCATGGTGCAGTGGGACCTTTCTTCATTGATGAAACATCAAGATCAGACCATTGCACCAGGTTGTTAGATAAAGACATACTTTCTGATTTCTTCCAGCATGATGGTACCTTGTCTCATTACTGATGCATTGCCAGAAATCATCTTGGTGTGCGATGTCCCCCAAAACCTGATTGGTTATAGGGGTCCAACTGAGTGGACACATGATTTAACCCTATAGAAATGTGGGTTAACTTGTTTAATCTATAAAAATAGAGAATATTGTTCGTATTAATGAGAGAATTGAATATGGTTGTGCTAAAATTCACCCAGATGTTTTGGTGAAAATTCATGAGGAATGGGAGAAATGTATAGCCTTAACACTCAAGCATGGTGAACAGCATATCAAATACTTTCTGAATGAACTGACCTTAGGGTCAATTTTCTGGTTTCATATAAAATCACCAAATAAAATGGGTTAGCATGTTTAGTCCTACCTTCAAAGCATGTGAAACTGGAATTATATATAAACCCTGTACATACCAGCAATTAGTATTGTAGTCAAGACCAAGACTTGAGACTGAGTAAGACTTGAAATAATGAAACAATATGTAACCTAAATTAATGACTAATTATCATTATACACAGCACACAAAAAGGGGGATAGGGGATATTTTAAAATGAAATAATTTTTGTGGGCAGTATTTTTTAGGCATTGAGGCTTTTTCTCAAACTTTAAGTCACCACATAAAGTCAACTTTATGAACAAAGCATGTTCCTTGATTGGATACTCAATTAGCAGAGCAGTAACTTGTCTATCCATATTAACCAATCTGAGTGAAGATTTTATTTAAACATGTAGACAAAGGACTGGTTTATTCTGTTCAAACGGATTGTTGATATTCATTAATGATAGAAAATAATTAGTTTAGAATTATTGTCACCGAAGACAGACACATTGGACTTGAATTTCTAAGCCCACCTTACCCAGAGACCAAGATAAGATATAGCCCAAATGAGCTTGAAATTAATTCAAGCCAGAGACCGCTTGATGTTTAAATGATATTTATTTTATTTTTACTACAAAATTTTGTAAAAAAAAACTATAGCTATTTTGCTATTGTATTGCACAGTGTTTAAAATATATTGAGATGGAATTATATTATCTCACATCATGTACAGAGTATACAGCTTTACAGATACAGTTCTGAATTTGTGTAACATAGTTGCACAGATTAATGCCTGCCTTAAAAGTGACCCAATACTGACCAGATACTTGAAAAAATACAACTCTGAAAAAATGTGACATTAAACTAATGTTCTAGAATGAATTGTGTTTGCTACTGGCAGAAAATATACAAGTATGCACCAATCACATATACATCTGTGGTTTGATCATTATTATTAAAAGTATTAACCTACAACTTGTACTTAACCAATATATTATGTTACCAGATAAATTAGCTGAAAGTTTTATTAAACTCAAAGAGAAAAAAGCATGTATGTATGACATTATTGAAGAAGAATAAGGTGTGTAGCAGAGTGATCAGTGATTCATTCAGAACTGGGAGTTTCATCATGCAGAGGGATAATCAGAATGCAGCCAAAGGAACCAACATGCAGCCAGATAAGTTGGCAAGAGAGTAGCAAAAGCAGGGAGTATGCAGTAATGTGAGCTGTTTGGTATTGCAGTGAGCTACTTGGCTGGCATGGCACCACACAGGAAGACATAGCTTACATGTCCTTGATTGGACATAACAGCAGTACTGTATCTGTACAGTATTTTGGCTATTTAGTTGGCACTAGTACACTAAGACATCCCATAAACATTTGCTATATCATATGTAGTATATGAGTATGTATATTTAGTACAACATCGAACAATGTGAAGACCTTGTAACATGCAATTTTACAGAACATATTGTGGTCTTAAGTAACACATGCCTGTACTAGTATTGCATTTTAATGTGTTTCTAAAAATAAGAAAAAACTACTAAAAGGCTACTAAAAAACTGACAATAAAATGAAAATAATTTGGTGTTTTCCACTTCTGTCTACCTGTGACTACTGCAGTACATTAGCAGCATTTAAAATATCAGCGTGGTTTGATATTTTATGATAACGAGGGCATTTAAAATTGCATATTCATTATTAATCCTATATTAAGTTTTGATAAGGGTATGTAATTATGGTGGTTGCTTTCGCAGATGACATGAAGGTAAACATGGCAACCCCAGCGCATAGGTCTGTTAGGCCTAGTTTCCTTATTTCATAACTGGTATATTGCAATCTCTATCTACATTTATGTTTTTAGTTTTATAGTAATGCCTTTTTGTAAATTTTTATGCTACTGGTTAATGTTATAATATAAATTTGTTACGTTCCTAGAAATTTTCTCATGTTACAGGTGCTTTGAATATTGATTAAATGGTAACTACACAGGGATATTCAAGAGTTTAAAAACGGTATGAAATGTTCTAAGGATGGTGAAAGTTGGGTGACAATACTAACAGCACCAACATGCTTATTTGAGCCATTTACTAGTAAGTTACTTCATGTTTTCAAAGCTGCTTATAACAGTTACAGTCTGAACACGGGAGAAGAAGCCTGTAGAATTGGAGGACATACTTCAAACCTCCCATTGGGAAAATTAGGGCCATTTCAGACAGAGGAAAGAAAAAAAAGAGACTAAAACTGTCAGAAAAGACACAGGCCAGAGTTTCCGCACATCTATTATAAATGAAATAAATCTACACAAGGGCAGAATAATAACACACACCAGTGTGCACACAAAAAGTGCCTCTAGCACTAAAATGTTCATTAACACAGGCTGCATCAACAAGCCCTTGCTTTTTCCTCACTCATTTACAATCTATCATCAGTAGTATCCGTCAGCAAGGTAAAGCAGGTGATCTGAAACATAACAGAGGCTGCTGACAGCGGGAGAGAGGGGGGAAGAATGAGGTAGACAAAGATTGCTGCTAATGATAGCTGCTAACACAGAGCTCTTTGTTCAAATTATGAAAAGTCCAGAATCCAGGACAGTAGGAGCTACACAACCTCATGCTTATTAGTACTTCAAGCACTCTGATGAGAAGATAATCTGTAGCTAATCTCTGGGTCACATTCTTAAAATTTTTAGGTGTTTTTTCCCATCCAGAAATTAAGAATAAATGCATATGCATGTGAACAGGAAAAAACAAAACATATCATAAACATAAAAATTAATCAAAAAACATATAAATAAATCATAATTAAAGATTGTGAAACTTTGGTTTCGCTTTGATCAAGTTAGTCATAGTAGTCTGGCATACTGGTATAAATTATAAATTGTAAAATATGTAAAATGTAAATTAATTTTGTATCATTTGTTTATCTTAATAGCTGTTATTAAAGACAAATTATTAATTGTTTAGTTAACTCCAGGTAAACAATATTGATCAATGTTATAAAACAGTGTAATTGAGCAAGCAGAAATAAATATCTTCTTTAAGACATTGTCTCACTGAAGTGAAATGTATTCTGTTTAATATTTATTCCCTTAGCATTGCACTGCTAGAAGGAAGCTATTCTCCCAACGACCAGGTGTTGTGCCTTACAGCAGCTGATGTGAGGAAAACTCTACACAGAGTAAACCCACGGAAAGCTGCAGGACCAGACAGCATTCCTGGTAGAGTGCTCAGGGATGTCTTCACCGACATCTTCAACATGTCCCTGAGCAGTGCCACTGTCCCAACGTGTCTCAAGTCAACAACCATCATACCTGTGCCAAAGAAATCTTCAGTGTCCTGCTTTAATTACTACCGTCCCGTTGCACTCACATCATCATGAAGTGCTTCGAGAGACTTGTCATGAGGCACATTAAGACCCTGCATCATCCTAACCGCTCAACAGACGACGCCATATCCACAATCCTTCAACTAGCACTCACCCACCTAGACAATAAAGACACTAATGTTCGACTTTAGTTCAGTATTCAACAATTATTCCTCAGCACCTGATCAGAAAGTTGAACCTACTGGACCTGAACACTTCTCTCTGTAACTGGATCCTGGACTTCTTGATTGGGAGACCTCAGTCTGTCTGGGTCGTATGTAACAGCTCCAGCACCACCACACTGAGCACTGGGGCCCCCAAGGGCTATGTGCTCAGTCCATTGCTGTTCACCTTGTTGACTCACAACTATGCAGCAATGCACAGCTCAAACCACATCATCAAGGTTGCAGATGACACGACTCGACTGTGCTGGGTCTCATCAGCAAGAACGATGAGTCATCATACAGTTGAGTGGAAGTTCAACGGTTAACAGACTGGTGTAGAACCAACAATCTGTCTCTAAATGTAGACAAGACCAAAGAGATGGTTGCTGACTTCAGAAGGACAAAGCGAGATCACTCTGAACTAAACTTCTACGGCTCTACTGTGGAGATCGTCAAGAGCACCAAGTTCCTACACAAATAACTTGAATACAATGTTTAAAATCATACCAAATATGGACAAACAAACTTCTGTTAAACGCATTGTTTACATTCAACAAAATGGACATATCTTCACCTTACTGTTCACACTACCAGTGGGCTAACTGCACTGTTCCCCTTCTTGTATTTATTGCTTATTGTTTTGTATTGCACATGCTGCACACGTGCACTTGTACACACTTGTATGTTGTGTAGTTTATTGTTCAATGTACCGCCTTGGTCCTGGAGGAACATTGTTTCGTTTTACTTTATACTGTACACCACTGTATATGGCTGTAATGACAATAAAACCACTTGAACTAGAAAGCTCGTATCTCTTCATTGCCTCCATCCAAAATTACTGCACTCATTTTTAAAAGCTGGAAGCCATAATGGTCTGGTACAAATGAGTACATTATCATGACAAAGGGCTTAATGCCTGACCATGGATCACATTCTTATACACTGTGGCGGTGTCAGTTTATCTGGGTAAACATACCGTGGTGCTTGAAAGTTCAGAATTTTCCATTCCTTCACATGATTTACAACATCATCAGATTTTTACATAAACCCTAAACAGATAAAGAGAACACAATTAAGCAAATGAGACAATTTTTACATCATTTATTTGTTGAAACAGTATTCATTTCAGTGAATGGAAAAAAATGTGAATTTCAACCAACGGAATGAGAATCAGGTGTGAGTGATCACTGTAAGATCCAGAATAGTACAAAAAGACCCAAGGTAACTCCTATGTAACTTAGTAAGTCCTTAGTAACTTAGTTACTATCACAAATTAATCACAAATCAAATGATTATGAATTATACCAGCATATACAAAATAAATAAAAACTGTCACCAGTTGATAAACTGAATCTTCAGAGAATGTAGCTCATATAGCAAGGCAATGACTCTAAGCAGACTAAGTAGACATCCTTTGAAAAATGGATAGAAACTATTACTATTACTACTACAGAATGCATTTAATATTAGAATGTCCACTAACAACACAGAATTGAAACAGTTCTGTATAGAGAAATTGGCTACAATTTCATTTGGTTAATTGAGAAATTTTGAAACGTAAACTATGACCTCATACTGTTGCACATCTTAAGTAGTGTTTTCAATAAGAATGGGACAAAATAACACTAAACACTAAATCACATCACATTCTCTGTGCCAAAACATATTTTAAGTGTGGTAAAAAGGAATGGCAACATTACAAAGTGGTCAATGCTTTACCTTCCCAAAACGTGTTGCAGGCCAAAAATGCAGCAACTGATGTTTATTGTCAAATGACCACATGAAATATCTAAGGTTCACAGTGTCTGCAATGAAATAAAAACCTTTTGCATTAGGCCATATTTTAGAATTCTGATTTATTATGAAATAATTTATATAATCAACTGTCATAATTTTTGTTTATCCAGTTATCTGGATAAAGTTTTTAACATTTTTGGAATCACACTGCTTTAATATTCAAAAGTAGCACTCTTTTCTATCTCGATCAAGTATGTGGGGACCTTTTTGCCTATTCCTGCAGAACGCAGGGTACAGGCATAAGCATGTGCTGGATCAGACACAGTTTTCTCACAGGGCTGATGAGAAACTCTCTGTAGTAGTGCCAATGGATGATCCCCCACCTAGCCTCCCCTCCTCCAGACAGAGTATCTGCATGTGACATCCGACCCACTCGGCAAGCAATTAACCTGGGTTCCTGCAGTGATGGGCTATTGTATTGGATGCTCCACCCAAGCATGCGGCTAATAAAGATTTTAACAGTTATTTTGTCATGTAGGTTTATAGCTCAAGCCAGTTGGGTGTTCAGCAGTGCATCTGGGAATATGTTCTGTGAAGAAAATGTTAGCAGAAATGCACATTGCTCTATAAAGCGAAACAAGCACTGTAATCCTCACTCTAAACTCACTCCTAACTCTGAAGCATGGTGAATAGAAGTTTAGCGCTAGTTTATAAAGGCCTGGACAGCTTGTAGTCACTAAGGGAATTATTAATTCAAAACTGTATCAGAAGAAGGTCAGGGTAACAAACCATCATCTGAGGTTTAAAAGAAAGCTGGATGATGCAACAAAGCTGCAAACCATAACACAAGAACAACAGAATTGTTAATCAAAGAAAAACTGAGCTATGAAAGGGTCACATCCGAGTTTATAAATGAAAAGTATCACCGATTGGTCTGAATCTCCTGGTCACAGCTGTACATCAGTCACTCACACAAGCCTTTAAATTTCAAGTTTGAAATTACTAAGATTATTCGCTCTTGCCTTTTTTAAAAAGCTGAACTGAATCATAATAAATGCATTGAAAATATCATAACTTTTTAATTATAAAAATATCAACTGTTCATCAAAGTATCATGAATCTTTTTGTTTGTTTATTTTTTTTTTGTATTTTATTTTAACCCAGGTATTTCCTTGGAGATTTTGTCAGGAGCCTATCCTGGAGAAGTATTCTGGGTTGGCTGGGGTTGCTGCTATGTTACCAGAGACACTCCCATGATTGGTATTCCCTCCCAGAAACACAGCCATTTCTGTACAGTGTGACACAAGGCATTCTTGTATTCAATTACAGATTTAAAGCTACTGTAACACCTGTGCCCTGTGCTGCAAATTAAAACTTCATGTGCCTGGTGACATACCCAGATAGGCAAGGACATTTAATTTACTTTGACAAACCTTTAATGTTGAAAAATAAAAGCTTATTTTAACCATGCCCATAAGTGGTTCTCTGGGTATGGAGGCATATGGGATGGACTATTATATAGTTTTGAATTGTAGTCAAATAAATCAATAATCAAACATTTCTGTATGATATGGATGCAGTGTGCACTGTCTAAAGTTTTTTCAGATTTAAGGTTGTAGGTATAGTAGCATATTCTTTTATTTTTCACACATTTCAAGAATTATGTTCATAGTTAAGTATGAGTTGCCCTGAATGGCGATTGACTGAGAGATTTTCATGGAGCAAGACGTCCTCCCATAGGGTAATAGTCAGAGCAATAATTCACAGTATATGCAAGGTCTGATATGTTTTTTGATGGTGTGATATCCATGGCAAGATCTTGATACATATACACTTATTTTTGACTAGTAAAGCATGTTAAACTAATAACATAATTCGCCCTTGACAACCATTGTGATAAAATGTTCCTGCTACTCTGTAACTTTGTAAATCACTGAAGTAAATTCTGCTGTTTGTAGGGGGAACATGACAAGACCATGGTGATAAGTATTTGATCTTGTTTAGTTCATTATGCATCTTGTGGGACCAAGCTGTCACTTGTGCATAAATGCCATATGAAAGCATTGTGTTCTAAGGAATCACCTCCACATTCATCCTTGCTCCCAAAACAGATCAATTAGTAAAACTAAACAGTAAATAATTAATTGCATTGCTTTTGTGTCCTAGTTTCATCACTATCAGAAAAAGCAGTTAAGCAGTTAATTAGTGCAGGCAACAGGCAGGAGACTGATTGGAGCTGTAAGCAATACTGATATTGAGAGACCCCTTATAGAAGGTATTCGAAAGATTTGCCACATACACCCATCAGACTGTTTGGCCTAGTGTGAGATAATCTGAATGTGGCCGTAAGTGGATGAAACAGGGTCAAATGGAAGTGATCCAACCAAAAGTATGCACCAACACCAACCAAACATAATTTACTACAATGATAACAGGACACAGCTGGAAAAAATACAAAAAAGTTTTTTTTTCCTTATTTGCAGTTTCAGAATCAAATCTAAAGTCAGTGGTCCATTTGGGGGCTGCAGATTACTGTGCTGTTCTGAGACGGCCAATTTGAATAAATTATTCTGAGGCAAAAGAGAGAGAGAGAAAGGAATACACAGACAGAGAGAGAGAGTGAGGAAGAAAGAGGTGAAAGAAAAAAGTGGCTTGGTGGTTCATTTTGTGCAAAATTATATTTTCGCTGGAAAGGTTAATTTGGAAGGGAGCCTATATGACTGGGAATGGTGCAGCAGAGGGAGCAGGCTGCTGGAGAAGGAGGCAGTTATTAAAAGCGATTGTGTTTCCTCTTGGATCTCTCCAGAGAGAAGAATCAGTGGAGATGTTAAACCTTGCTTGACACCCCAGTTGGATAATTGTGGGTGTGGGAGCTAATCAGCGGAAGACGTCTCCTCAATTTAAATCTTGTCAGTTAGTCAAGATTAGGCCCTCCCATACAGGGCACCATTAGCTTTGTTGCGTGTCAATGTGTGCATGAAGCTGCTGACAAGGTCCAGCTGAAAGGGTAAAAGCCAATGCTAGCTGGTAGAGGTTTATGCATGTATTCATGTTGGAGCATGTGAAATCTTTTTTCCACAGAAACAAATGAACCACGGATCATTCAAAACATTAAAACTGACCTGCCTAATATTGTGTAGGTATTCCTTGTGCAAAGGCTCTGACCAGTTGGACTCCAAAAATGCCATGTACTGTGGTATCATTCAAATATTCCATAGCTAAAGCTGTTCTTTATGCATGAATGGGAAAGCTTTCCTCCAAGTGGTTATGCAGGACTAATCATGTTAGGTTAGTTATTGCAGTTATTGCTGCACATGGGTGTCACCAGACACTCAAAGCAAAGATTTACATACTTTTGCCACTTAAAGATATGTAATGTATACAATGTGTAATAATGTATACAATATGTAATGTATGCCAACTACTTTCAGGACTTGCGTGAACAACTGATGACATATTAAATCATAAAACTTCCCTAAATTGTGTTACTGTGTGACCTGGAGTGGGAATTCCTTTTCATTTACACTTTTAGTTTTGAGACTTAATCACAGGTAAAGTGAATGCACCACTTTGTAAATGGCAAACACTAAAAATTATTCATGTCCATAGGTTAAATATGCACATATGTGCATCTCTTCTATAACTGTTTTAAATAACTGCATGGCCCTAACCATTCCCATATTAATGGAATCAAGAGATTCATACATTGATGCCATAAATGGCTAACAACCAGTGGCGACGTGATCTCATTCATAAAAGCAGGGTGTAAAATTTAGTGCAGTTTGAAAGGGGACTAATTCAAGAATGTGTAGTGATTTTTATAGCCTCTGTCTGGCTGGCCCAAGGCCAGGATTTTGCATTCCCCCAAGGTAAATATTTGTAACAGATTTCAACTAGAGCACAAAAGCACCATTCAGTGAGAGGCTGCTGTAACCTTGTGACGAACATTGGGTCAGGCCAAATAAACAACGCAACGCTGTCAAGTTCATTGGCCCCAATGATTCCTGAGCTTTGCTGCCGCATTCCAGCCCATCTCCTCATCAGAGCAGGCTGAGTGCTGACAGATGTTTCTGCTGGGCCCCTCTCTCTCTTTCCCACTTTCATCTGCTCTCTCATTTTAACACCATCTTCAACATCTGGAGCTTCTCCATTTGTTTTTTAACTTTTGGTTCGGATTGTTAGATTGACAACCAGAGTAAAAATGGTTAGGTTTTAAATCTATTGTGTACAGAGAAGCAAATACAGTGGAATACTGGATATTTGAACATCTTTTGTTTTACCATTTGGACAATTTTGCTCCCAAATTTTAATACAAATCCTGACTTGGGTAACATACGTATATAGCACAGTCTCACCATGTTTCTGACTATGTCCAATGTAGAACACTTTCATTTACATGTCGTTTGCATGTCTTTCAAATTAGCTGCTACAGTCCCCGTGAAAAGACGTAAAAATATATATTTTTTCCAATTTCAAATTATCTTTTTTTTGTTGTAATTTTTGCAATTGTCTTTTAGAAGAGGGCTTCCCTTCCAAGCACTATGGGTTTCCATCCCTCCTCCACTCCTGCCTGTTTCAGTATGCCATCAGTTCAGCTCTTGGCAGTTTGTTTGCCATATATGTTTAGGGGTTTATTTGTATTTTTATAATGATTTATATGTTTTTGTGAGTGGCACAAAGGTTCATAATTACATACGAACATAGGTGTAAAATTACGTCATGGGGGAGGGGTATTAATACTATTTACATTACTTCTTACAGAGAAATTTGATTTACACTCTGAACAAATCAAAGTTCAAACAGCATTCTGGAGCCAATTAAATTCAAGTTCAGGTTCCACTGAATGTCCAAAGCAATGTTTGTTTGTTTATTTGGCGTCACTTATCGGCATCAGTGGCCATCCAACGACACACACAAGGTTACATCCATACACAAGTTAATCTGAAGACCAGTCATACATACACAAGTCAATGACAATTTAGAGGCACCAATTCACCTAACACACATGTCTTTGGACTGTGGGAGGAAACCAGAGTACCTGGAGACTCCACAAAGAAAGGACTCCCCACCCTGAGAGTGAACCCGGGACCTTCCTGCTGTGAGGCAGTGGTGCTACCCACCGAACCAGCGTGCTGCCCTTTTTCGTAGAATTCAGCATTCGCAAAATTTGATGGTCCATATTATCCCGGCATAATTTCCACAATATTCTGAAGAGCAGCTCTGTGATGTTTCTAAACACATAGCTTTCTCTGTCTTTAAGTGAGAATTCGATCCGGTGAGTTGGAGGAAAGTCTTTGTGAGTTAGAACGGCTTCATGTCTTTTGGTCTTGGAGTAGTTGTGTTATTTCAGCCAATCTCGCTGCTAACAGGTTCATAATATGAATCGTACAGACAATTACTCTCCCTAGCCAAACATTGAATACCTCAGTGACTTTCAATATGGCACTTTTAAAGTTTTCCACTTCAGCACCAAGTCAGTTCTGCTCTGCCCTCGTACAAGTCAACAAGTTTTGCCAACATTTGATGGGGAACTTGAATGACTTGCTCGAAGTCCAAGGTCTAATGCCATCAGACACATCTGAGATGAATTGGAATACAAACTGGGAACCAAGATGTAAATTTCCTCACACGTACCTCCCCTTACAGGCATGTTTCTAAATCTGGTGGAAGACTGAAAACTAAAGCACAAAAGAGGAGTAAATTCGTTACTAATACCTGTCTATTTGTTGGCTTTCCAGAAACATTTGACTAAAATAGCATAGCTAATGTAGTCATGCAGAGTCAGAAGCCACACAAGCAAGTCAACACAAAATGCTACTCACCAACGGTGTATGACGAGTTAAGCCTGTAATCAGCATAAACCCTCTCGGTGCAAAGGAAGCGAATTCCAGAGACCAAACATGTCTTGACTAATTGACACCACTGCTGCAATGGGAGAATTGCGTAAATTCCTTTTTTTGCCAGACTTTTTTCCCTCGGTATTTACCACCCTTAGCGTAGTACATGCCAAATTACAGATGCCATGTTTTCACGGACCTGTGAAACTCCTGCTCAGGACAAACATTACCCAATGACAGCAATATGACTATGCTTAACAAAATCGGAAGGTGTCCTACAGTCAACTCTGGAATGAACATACCTGCCTTATTTGATACATTAAGTCTTCTGTAGGTTGACATCTATTACCAGCCTATTTAGTATAGTATAGCACTAATATTTGTATATGTGAAACAAATCATAGTGGTGCAGAAATGAGCAGGAGAAATACGACCGACTTCTCCTTCATTTTCACAGTAGTCTCATTAACACTGTTACACAACCTATTGATTAGTTTGTCACTACAAATAACACGTGTTCGGCTAAAAAAAATGCCTCGGATGCAAATCGTGGGCTATATTTTACATAACTTTACATTTGCAGGTCTATACAGTATCGCGCAAAAGTCTTTGTTGTCTTTTGTTGTCTTTGTTGTCGCGCAAAAGTCTTTTTTGTTTACAACAACAAGATTTGTATCGTGCAATGACCCTATACTGTTTACCACACTGTCAATGACTGGATCCTACATTTCCAAACTTGGATTTGTCCCTCAATAATACTATAATACTCTTTTTCAAAGAACTTCGCTCTAATCTTTGTGAGATTTAAAGTAGCTTAGCCCTTTCATCCTGTTCCCTTTCTTTAAAAAAAAGTAGTGTCTTGGCTGCTACCCTTCTGAAAAGACCATTGCAGGTCATGCTTAGGATGTAGGATGTAGAAGTGACAAATTGGCATCCTGATGCCAGATGCTGCTTTGCTCAAGTGTAAAGGGAGGTCACACTAAATACTTGCCACTGTTGCCTATAGAAGCCATTTTTTAGATTTAGTTTGTCAGGTCTCTTAATAATGCAGACAAATTTCCAGTAATTTCTATTTGCCTTCTAATAAAGACACTGATATACAGTTAGTTATTATATATGGCAATGATACAATTGCTAAAACAAATGGAATGGTGTCCTATGACTTTTGCACAGTGCTCTATGTATAGGCAGTTTTCACTGTCAGTGCTGTTTTCTACTCGCGTTGCAAAATTTCCTTTCCATTGCATATTCAGACCTTTTTTTACTGTGTGTTCAGTTGAATCTTTTGATCCCACTTTTATTAATACTCATTGTGCTATTCGAATTGTACATTATATTGCTGAAAGACTCAAACTTCCCATTAAAGAGTAATAAAAAGCTTACTCATGTTATCTAAGTGACTATAGGTGTTGAGTAACAGAGGTGAAGCACGTAGACAGGATTGAGATTTGACCTCCTATGCTGGCTTTGCTTTATTTCAGCTTGATGTATTTCCTAATGTATCCACTCCATCTAATAACCAGTGTGAGCAGACCAACCAAGAACTAGCAAGGTTTCTGTACGTCTTCTGCATGGATAATCAAGCCGACTGGAGCCACTTCGTCCGCTGGGCTGACACTGCGCAGATTCTGACTCATTCCTCCACTGGGCTAACCCCCTTTTGACTTTTGGCCCTCATTTTCCATGGGACCTCACATCTTGACGTAGACATGGATGTGCCATAGTGATGCTTGTGTGGGGGCACCATGAAATGCAATGCAATGAAGTGACATCCAAGGCTATAAAAATGACTGCACTTTTTTTCTCACCACAGAGCACATTAGTACGGGATGAGGCAAATATATTTTCAAAATATATTAAATATATTAACATATCTTTTGGAATATATCCAAGGGACAACCTAACGTAACCTTTAGAAAATCGGATTCTTTAAAAAAAATGTATGGCGTGCCATATTATTGTAGACCACAAGGTGTCACCCTCTACATGCTGGATATTTCCCACAAGCCCTTACTGAGGGAGTGTGTGGGGGCGCAGTGTAGAGCACCGATGAGACTTTTATTTACTGGAATATCGTGCTGTGTTCTCAGAACGTGTAGTTCAGCTGGTCACTTGAGATTTTAGGTTTCACATCACTTTATATCAGTAACATAAAACGCGAATGTGATGCCTTTGGTGTCAAATCCTTACCACCATGACGTCCCTGACTCTAATTTCATTTTAGACCCCCTGTGTGTGTATGGGGGGGGGTCTTACATGGTGGTCTTGACACGCAGTGGCATGAAGAGTAAGCAGCTTAATCTCCTTCAGCTCAACAGTTCTCCTTGAGAAATAATGCACACACAATAGCGAGTACATGTTAGCATTTCGCACGAAGCCGAATTTTAACCGTTACACCGAGTTTGATTTGTACACAGATAAATCCTAGCTCAAACAAACAGCGTTTTTAATAGAGGATCCTAATAGGCTAGGCTTAAAGACACTTTTTTTCAACATATCTGCTTTGTAGCATTCATGTGATCGTCACAAGCAATCATCTCTCAGTCTCCGACTTAATCCTGATGTAAGGTTTTACTCCAGGGAGAACATGATTCCCACAGTTCCTAGCATAATATACTAATTCACATTTGATGGGCACTGTAATTATCGGAACGAGTGGGATTTCAGTGTTTGTGTTTTTATTTTAAAGATCATATTCTCTGCTACTTATTTACCAGCTGCTAAACAAGTCTAAGTATGCCAGGTTACCAGAAATGTCAGTTAAATGCTAATTAAGGAACTGCTTATACTGCCCCATGTCTGCCTATAATACCACACAATCAGTCTCCACAACTTGAGGAACTCCATATTCAAAAACTGGGAAGGTGAAACCAGACAAAGACAGACATGAATCAGAAGCGCTGAATAGTAAACAATGACAGTACCCTACCAACATATCTCACATTGTATAGAGATGAGTGCTGGGAGTGTGAGTGCCTCAAAGAATCTCAACACATCCCATTCCTGTTCACTCTGTCTGTCGTTGTCTGGTTTCCACCTTGCCAGGTTTCTACCATCCAACTTTCTGAGCTCCTCAAGTCTCTGGGGCAGGGTCCGAGACCAGGGGAGACGATTATCTTGTAATAGAACCTAATAGCAATTTGTTTAATGATAATAAATGAATACAACCTTTGTATGTGACGAACTTTGAACATATTTACCAAATGGCAATGGATACGTTTCAAAGCATTCACATTTGGATTATCCATCGGTGTTCCCCTTCCTCCTGTTTACTTGGTCTTTGTTTCTTTCCCATCAGATTTTGGGACATTTTCCTTGCCACTTTCTGTAGTTGGGATTTGCTCAGTTGGGACTGTGGGCCTAGATATTTTGTAAAGCTGCTTTGAGAAAAGGAGATTTGACTTTGTCATTTGTTTGTGGTAAAATAAGCAGATCTAGAGATTGTGTGTATGTCATTTGCTAGTAATTGAGTAGTAAAAGAGTAACTATTCAGCCAAACGAAGATGTGTCAACACATGCTGACAGTGGTTGTTTTTTTATTTGAAGACTACTTCTGGAACATGTGATATCATTTAACAATTTACTAGCAAAGTAGGCAATCGGTGTAATGATCTGGGGTGACCTAGCGACAATAGCTGTGGTCTATGTGTGTAAATTGGTGAATTTAGAATCTGGCTCTTTCAAGCTGCCACTCTTGGGACCTTGAGCAAGGCATTTAACCTTCTACCACCTTTATTATTTGTATTTTGATGTAGATTAGGACATCTGCTAAAGTTATAATTGCCCATGTCAAAATTATTGCTAAGAAAATAAACCCCAACACCATGTTTTTTTGACTTCATTACTTTGAGCCTTACTGTTCAGCTCTATAAGTTAACTTTAAAACAGCATTTAGTAGACATCCCTATTCAGAGAGACTTACAAAAGTGCTTTATATTCTCCTTTATATTCTTTATTATCGTTGTGTATGAAATACAAAAGAATTTGCTGAGCAAAGCTTTGTTAATTTGAAATCCATGCAACTGCATTTTGAATCAGCCAAAGAGGTTAGAATAGACGCATGTAAATACCTGCCAGGAGAGTGCTGCATTAGTCTAGTTTAGATATAACAAGAAACCGGACAAGCACCTGGTGGCTACCCTGGAGGTCCTGATGTTTTGAAGGAGATTCTTGCATGAGCAGGCCAGTTTGGCGTTATGCAATATGAGCCAAGGAACTTGTCTGGTTATCAACGATTATTCCAAGGTTTCTTGCATTTTTTGAGTTTACCTGGGAGATGATAAGCTCTTGACGAGGATACATTTCAGCCTTGCTTTTGCATTGTGTCAGAAAATAAGAAGATAAGCATTTAGTCATGGTTTTTAGTCCTGGGGTACTTTAATGTAGCAGGTTAAAATAATAGTATGTTTAAATAACGGACATCATAAATAACAGAATCTTTTTTTTTTGTTGTAAGCACTTAATCATTTTGAAATAGGTTTTATTAATACTGGGAAAAGCGAAACAGACTTTTCCCATTTATAATACAATCATATTGACAGTGCTCTATGTATCTTTTCCATCAGCATATACATTTCATAATAACACATTGTATCATTAAACTGTAGGCTCAGCACACTGCATTTGGTAATGCAACAACAACGAAAAAAGACGAGATTCTTCATCGAATCGAATAGTCAATGCAGATTTTTTTTTTTTTACTCTAAGGCCAAAACAATCTGAGGGTGTACTCAAACTATGCCGGTTGCTTTGTACTGTGCCTGAGCTTGATTACACCCCTGTCTCCAACTTCTTTTCTGGCCTGCGCTCACACTGAGCTTAAATGTTCTGTGCCTGAGCACGTTTACGTTATCATGATGCTGCTTTTTGTGGTCCAGAAAGGCGCTCATGCGCAACACAGTGGTTCATCACAATGAATAATTTGGAGTGTGCTTACACCCAGCCCTCTCAGACGCCTTATGAATATGCAACGCACCGATTTTGAACTACTCCTGCTGCACGTGTTCAAAGATTTTTGTGGAGGCAACTGACGTTGTGTGTTCATGGGGAGCGATCACGCTACGTGCATACTTTTCCTGTGTTCAACTGAACTGGGCCTGAGCTTGCTGCACCAGGAATTTGGGGTCAAACATGCTCTGGCACGGTACAGATCGCATAATGGGGGTACACCTTGAAAGCACTATAATAGGTTTATGGGGGTACATCTACTAAACCACATTAGTCCACAGATTAGTCCAGAGTTGGAATACCTGATAAATACACTGAGGTGACATATAGACTGTCTCTAATATTGCTCATTGTACATTACAGGCCAAATACGCCCCACCTGCATCCTAGTGTCCGCCACTTTTAGTTCTGGTCAGGAAGCCGATGGTAGAATATCCTGAATCACTGACTGAATGTTGAGGCAGTTTCCTTGAAGGTGACGAGGCAAGCCGACAGTCTGGCTACAACATATGGCTCGGAACAGATGATCCAGTTTGTGTGATTTATTTTAGTGTCCTCAGCAGCATAGTAGATGTCCTTAAGTGCCAAAAACCGAGCATGCAAAACCAGCACCTTAGATAAGAGATACAGCCTACATGCAGCCACGTTCGTCTAGTTGTAGGCTGCCTACTTTCTCGAGGATTACTACCTGTGTACATTTAAGGAAACAATGACAGCAGTAAGAAAAAAATGAGAACTTTAAACTGTATATGGGCAATAACGCTGTAAGAGTGGCACTCGAGAAGTTTTATCCACCTAAAAAGTACAAATTCAAGTGCAACCGTTTGATTATCATACCATATATAATACGAGTCCTCTGCTCAAGAAGACTTTGAGCGAAAGTATATGAGGAAGTCTGGGCTGAGAAGCTGTGCATTTGTCTTCTTGTCACCGGGTACCTCAAAGTCCGTAGTAGTGAGGCAGGTGCGAGGGCAACATGTTCTAACTGTCCTCTATGAGTTTGGCCAGGTTGTCCCTCATCTCTGTCAGCTCAAATATCTTGCTATCCAGAATTTCGAGCAGTGTTTTGAGGCTCTTGCGGAAGTTCTCCTGCGCCACCTGGCTTGACTCCAGGCGCTGCTCTACTTCGGCTAACTGTTCCTCCAGCTCCTTGTTTCGCACATCTGTAGCCTAGAGGACGAATAAAGACCAGTTTGTTGTGAGAGGTGATCTTTCATAGTGGACCAGTAGCCCATAGGGCCTAACAGGGTACTGGAGCCTACTTATTATGATCATACAATTATACAGTGTACGGTCGCTCTAATATTGTCACCACTTACATATATCATTATTACATACACACGTACAGTACATAGTTTAATTAGATTCTAACAACAACTCCTTGGTGAGTTTTTGTCAATGAGTATATTCAGAACTCACCTCTAGTTTCTCTTCAAGCCTGTCTTTCTGTGACTGAAGCTGCTTAGCTTTTTCCACTTCCTCTCGGAGACGTTCCATTTCCTAGGCAGATTTTGATTGTTAAAGACCAGTGAACAGGTAGGAAAGATTCGTGCGTTAAAGACTTATGCCAGTACCTCCTCTTTGGCTTTCAGTGTGGCTTCCAGCTCCTCGATTGTCTTGTTGAGCTCTGTTTTCTGACACTTGATGGCATTGGCTTGACTGCTTTGACTTTCCAGTTCTGACACCTGAGGATCCACAAGATAATAAACTGACTGGCTGTGCTTTTCAACTGACATGACATCGGTTCTAGTTTTAATTCTGGTGCTTAGTCTAGAAGCTTTCCATGTTTTTACACCTCAAAAGACCTCGTTTTAGTGATCATAGTTCCGATATGAAGGATAATTTCTAGAGACCTGAGCGTTTTTAATTTACAATGATATCATTAAATGGACGAATGTCAGTACTGTTAAGGAGCTTCCAAATACACTAGCCCATCATCACAGGGACCTGAGGTCCAATCCCAGCGGTGTATGTGGCTTGGCCGGGAATTGCAAGAACACAATTGGGTCATGACTGAGGGTGGTCAGGTCAGAAGAAAGGTACCTTTCCCTGTTACTCTGGCAAAACTCTGTCGGCCATTAGAGGCTTTGGGAAGGTTGGCAAATGGTGAAAGTATTCCACTGTCACTGAGAAAGGAAGCCACATGATATATGGAGGCACTTGCTGGAAAGATTGATAAGGGAATTGGGCATTGCCATATTGAGCAAAAAAAAATTTGGGAAACCAAAGGTGTTGTCTTATCCAGTGTTTATATAGTCCCTAAATCAAAGCCTAAGCACTGTATCAGGACATGGTGGTGTCAATCCAAACAGTCGCACGAGAGTATATTTGCCCTTCTACTCTCCATTAATATATTCAGGTTGACATTTGCTCTGTCTCTTATCCTGTAATGAAACTGCATGTTCTCACCCTCTTATGAAGCCTCTCAGCCTCTTCCTGATAAGCAGCCAGCTGCTGTTTCCACTGCTTGACGTTGGCTGTGGACTCCAGCAGTGCCGCTGTCAATTTGGCATTGTTGCTCTTCAGTGCTGCTAGTTCTGCTTCCCAGTGCTTAGTCGTCGTTGGGCTGTGAAATGTGATAAATAGGCAGACCAACTATATGTCAGAGTAAAAAAAAACAGTAATCTCATATTAACGATTTGTCAGCAATATAAAAAATACAGTTTATTTGAATTTATTAATGAACTCTACAGTTGCTTCCCTTGTAGTCATAGCTTGAATTTCCACATCACAATGGTGATTTGCCACTGCCTGCTGGTTGGTATAAACAACTCTTACTTATGTTTTGCTACAGTACTTAATTAATCAGGGATGAGAGGTGTAGATTTTTTTAGAATCAGGTGTTCTAAAGGTAAGTTAGGATGTCCCTTGAATATAGTCCAAAAGATATGAAAAAATATTTGATATATTTTGGGGCAGCACGGTGGCTTCTCAGCAAGAAGGTCCTGGGTTCAATCTCAGGGTGAAGCAGCCTGGGTTTTTTCTGTATGGACTCTGCATGTCCTCCCCGTGTCTGCGTGGGTTTACTCCGGGTACTCCGGTTTCCTCCCACAGTGGATATATGGATAATGGATATAACCCGGTGTGCGTCGCTGAGATGCAGACAGCGATGTTAAAGAAGCCAAATAAACAAAGAAAAAGAAGTAACTCTCAATTAGCACAAAAGGGTGAAAGAAACACTACAGTATTTTTGGTCATGAACTTAAACGTTATTCCTAACGTTATTCTTAAATGTTATTCCTGGCAACTAGAAGAACTGTTTCCTTTGACCTGTCCAATCAGCTGTTCGCTTGATCCACTGGAGTGTATTCAGCGGAATCACAGTTACGGGAAAGCACTACAAACACTTGCAAACCCCCTCGAGGAGAATTCCAATGTCTTACTGTAAACATGCTTAAGTTCTTATTCAGTAAATACACATTTGTCTTACCGTCGTTCAATAAATGTGTTTTTATAAGCATGACCTACTTTTTTATTAACCTCATCTAATGCATCTGTGCTACAACGACAGAAAACCATGTTTATTCAAAATGTTTTTACTCAAAAATGGAAATTGTCTAGAAATCTCACCAGGAGAATTTGCTCACTATAGAACACGAAAGAAAAATTGTCTTGCTTAAATGCTACCACAAAGATCAATATGTTTAGAGGATCAACTGTCAATACGTTTGACCACGGGTTTGTGTCTGAATACTTTTGGCTGCAAGAAGAAACGGAAACTACTGGTACAACCCCAATTTCAATTAAGTTGGGACGTTGTGTAAAAAATGAATAAAATAAAAGAATACGATGATATGCAAATCCTTTGCGACCTGTATTCAACTGAATAGACTACAAAGGACAAGATATTTAATGTTACAGTGGATCAACTTTATGGTTTTTTGCAATATTCACTCATTTGGAATTCTATGCCTGTAACACGTTCCTAAAGACGGGGGCATGTTTATCCCTGTCGCCTTTCCATTTAACAACACTCAATTAGCGTTTTAAAACTGAGGACACTTGATGATGCTTGATGTACATATTCAGTTGCTCAACAGTCCAAGAATGTTCCAAGCAGGTGTTTTTTGAGCATTTCTCAACTTTGCCTGTCTTTTGTTGCCCAACTCTGTTGGAACGTGTTTTAGGCATCAAATTCCAAATGAGTGAATATTTGCAAAAAACAATAAAGTTTATCCGTTAGAACATTAAATATCTTGCCTTTGTAGTGTATTCAGTTGAATAGAGGTTGCAAAAGGATTTCCAGATCATCATATTCTGTTTTTATTTCTGTTTTACACAATGTCCCAACTTCATTGGTATTGGGTTTGTAAAAGAAGTAGTATGAGGGATGCTTTCCAGAGGTATTAATATCCACAAAAGGGGGTACTGAAAAAAAGATTTGGGAACCACTGGCTTAGATGAGGATAGAGGATTATTGTATTAATGTGTAATAACTGCAGTTACAGCATTTGACCTTATCCTGAGTGAATTGAGCAGTTGAAGGACTTGCTCAACGGTGGCAGTCTGCCAAAGCCACTCAGCCACTTTAATAATCCATTAATGCAGAAATTCTGACATTTTCAAATGGTTGCATTTTTTTTTCTTGTAACAACAGTGCACTGGATAGGAAAAAAAAAATCTATATATACTAAAAAACGAGTGACAGGGGTAACATTGTACATAGCAAACATGGACTAAATAACTCTATACAGATTCACAGTTCTATGATAATGATAATAGTACAGAGGTCCAATATAAAATAATCCAGTCCAACACCACTGTGGATCACCAGCTCCAAAGAAACGTCCAGTAACTCCAAGGCTTACAGTAAGAAAAAAATGGTGTCACCAGTGTGGATTACAGCCCACAAAATCCATCCCTGTCCTCCACATTAGGAGTAGGTACTTAACAACCATCTCTTCCCACCATTTCTGCTCTCACCCACCCACACACCGGTGCGTAACACATCGTGTCTAAGGACTCTCACAAGCTAAATGCCCACGAGGAGGGATACTAATTCACCTTCATCTCCCACGATGCTATGCCTGCACCACTGACGTCAGCAGCACTACCACTGTGACCGACAGCTCCTGAGCCCACGTCTCTACACCTACTGAAGACACAATAAGGAGTCACACATGCATATAAAGCTCTTCATGCCAGCAAGCAAGACTCCCAGCATCTCGCTGAGACACTCCGAGAAAAGGGACAGAGGAATGGTGTCCTGAAGTGCAGATGGAAACAGCAACTTTACACAAAGTAAACTGAGATGGACCTGTTTTGGTAAGAAAAGATTTAAATTTTTTTGAAATATTCAATTTGGATTTTTGTTCACTTAACTGTAGATGTGTTTTAAGGATTTGAGACAGGACACTAGATTAAAATGGAGATTATTATTATGATGACCATGTCAGTCTTTTTTTTTCCAAGTTCATCTAAGTATATTAGACTTCCGCAGTGAACTTCTGTACATTCAAACCTTTGGCATCACTTTTTCGGAACGGATTGATACTTAGAAAGATTGATACTTAAAAAACAGTACAATAACAAATCCATAACTTATTTTACCAACTGAAGAGCTGTTTAGTAACTGTTCCATGTCCGGAGTCTTACTCTTTTTCTGTTTTAGCTAGATTTTGTTTTACTGGTCTCACAATAACTCATTTGGGTTCTTCTCTTTTACACTTATCCCAATGGCTGTGCTTGCTTTTCCTATTATAAACCTTTTTTATCTGTGTTTATTATTATTATTATTATTATTATTATTTTTATTTCAAATACAGCTTTTGCTTTAAACCCCTTGGATAATATTCCCTTTGCAGATGGCACTGGTACGGAAATGGAGCTCTACAATGACATTCCAATGTAAATAACATTCTAACTTAGTCTTAAGCATAGGCAACAGTAGAAAAACTTAATAATAATTTGTTAAAAAGAATCCATTCTTTCTCAAACAATTCTTTGTAGTTCCTACCTTTTGAAAACGTACGTATATCTAGTTCAGACTGTTTTATTAAATCTAATTACATTTAATTGCACAATGTTTGGTTGAGGTAGAATCAAGCCACTATTTAAACACACGTCTATAATAAATAAACGCTCACAAGGATTTGATGTGTTCTGAGGTTTCGTTGATCAGTACAGCATTTCAGTATGACAGTAAGGTTACTTTTTGAAATCAGAAACAAAAATATCAACAATATTTTATAACAAAAATTCTAACAATAATAGGACAATATCGAACGATTCCTTACTATGTTATATAATTTAAAGCTACATTTCACAAAACAAATTGACATAAAAGGTGTTGATGCAAAATTCTAAGAATACTTTGCTTATTTTGACAGAACATTAGTCCAACAATTACTGTAAGGAAAAGCTGTAAAATTGTAAAGATGTAAAGTTTTGCTGAAGTCCAAAAACTTTGCTAAGGCAGTTTACCGTCAGAATTCCATTGACAGTTTTTAATTTAGTTTTATTTTTGGTTACTAACCGTGAATGTTTCCTTGAATACAGTTGGTCAGTGGGTGAGAGAGGATTGTTAGTCTGGAATCAGTTTTCATTTGCATTATAATGATTTATAATAACTGTAATGCACTGCACTGGAGTTAATTCAGTAATGATTGTATTTTGTCCGTTATGCTTTAGAATGCTGTGGTTAGTCCCTCGTTTTGGAAGGAATATACTGGAATTTTCTACTTTGCAATAAAGTGTTATATAAACAAATGTGCTTCCTCCTGTGCCTCTTTTCTACAATGTTAGTAATAGCAGTAGGTACCCTCCCACCACGATGACCTGGGTTCGAGTTCAGATGACCATGTCTTACAACCAGGTCAGGTATCACACTTAGATGAATGGCAGAGGGAGGAAAGACTTTACCCAGTCCTGTGATTGATTCCCCTGTTCTGGGGAAATGCTCTTCTGCACCCTGTGGAGCTTTGGAGGAACTTTTGCTATTATTATAAATAGGATCAAGTTTAAATGTT
Organism: Parotocinclus haroldoi; assembly: GCA_034779995.1. Classification (NCBI taxonomy): domain Eukaryota; kingdom Metazoa; phylum Chordata; class Actinopteri; order Siluriformes; family Loricariidae; genus Parotocinclus; species Parotocinclus haroldoi. The sequence continues at coordinate 288,673 of JAUZST010000270.1, read as the reverse complement.
CTCTCTGTCTTTTGTTCTCCAGCCTTATAGTAATCTCGCTTCCTATTATTATCCAGTTTAATTGTGTACCAGCGACTCTCCTGGTCAGCATCTCCCAAGGGCACAGAAAAGGGACCCAGTAAGTCGAGGCTAATTCATTCTATTGCACGTTACGACTATCTAGGCCCATAGCCCTTACTGAGCAAACTTGGCATGAAAGAGTCAAGGAAAAACTCCCTAAATGTGCGGAAGAAATTTTTGGGAGGACCGACACAAAACAACAAAAAAAAAACACAGCCAACCTACAGAAAAGGGAGCAGAAAAAGTTCCGTCTTGCCAGGGGCCATCCAAGCTCAGGGCCCACTCGGGGAAGGGTTTGTGGTCCCAAATTGCTACATTAAACTGTGTACACTGTAAAGAACTCCACAATATACTGTACTCCATTAATACTGTTTCATGATTCCCCAATTGTACTCATGTAGAATCTGATTATTCAATTACTGAATATACATATGCTTTTTCATATTTAATATGTGAACCATACACTTTGGGCATATCTGCATACGCTTAGGTGAGACAACAACAATCCCATTCTTGGAAAATAGATAAATGTTCCCCAATGCAAAACAGAAAATAAATATTAACATATTAACCTGCATATTCGCTGCCAGTTCTAATTATACACACTGTTTACAGTGTATCTGCACAAAACCTATACAATCACACAAATAAAACTTGTTACACAAGTATTGTGTTCTTTGGACCTCCTGTTCATATCTCTGCATTCCTCTAAACAGTAACAAGCCTTCCCTAGCCTGCATTCTGACATAACAAGCCATCTGACTTACTGTGCGCCGTGTTGTGTGAAGATTGAATTTACCACCCACGTAATGTGAACACACAAAAACCCTACATGCTTACACTAGACACGCACACATCTAGGCATTTGTACATCAGAGCTGAGCTTCACTGCTATATAGGCTCTCATTTGATATAAATAATAATAATCATATATAATAATACATAATAATATAATAAGAAGAATGATATAAATCTGTTGTTGCTGTTATGCCATCACAATATACAATACATTAGAACACAGTTCTAACTAGGACTAAATTTGACCAAATTCATTGGGCAGTCCTAGTCCAGAGACACCGTCAAATTGCTACATTAAACTGTTTACATGGTAAAGAACTCCACAATATATTGTACTACATTAAAATGTTTATTGATTCCCCAATTGTACTCATGTAAAATCTGAAATCTGAAATGAGATCATTCTACTAAATCTGTATTATTCTTCTAAGATCAGTATTCACACCATGTTACGTCTATCATAAACAAAATATTGCTCCCAGCCTTTGTATTCAGCCAGAGAAGGACTAGGTAAAAACCTAATCTAGAAGGAGGGGCTCCCCATCTGAGCCTGGTCCCTCTCTAGGTTGCTTCATTATGCATCTCGGACATTTTTTTCTTTCTATTGTCATCTCTCGTTGTAAATTTGGAGTCTAGACTATGAGTTTGTAAAACCAATGTTTATAATGTAAAAAGAATATAAATTCATTGTTTTGTTTTCCCCTGCAACATCAATTCTCCTGTTCTTCACAATCAGACTGACATCTGTCAACCCTTGAGGATATGTCCTGAGACTCATGGAAGGGAATTTCAGGTTTATAAACCAATCTATCACCTCACAAAGGTGTCAAAACTGTCCCATATAAGCTATCGTGGCCGAATAAGACGTTAAGAAAGCTGTAGCTGCATCTCGTGTGCTGAACATACCATATTCAAGATAAGCTAAAGTTAAATTGGACTACATTGTAGCCTTATAAGAAAGCTTTGGGTAGGTGGGAAAAGTGACCCCAGACCCTGCAGTGGTGGCCTATACTATATTTACGTACAGCTGTTGTTTTCGCCAAACCCTATTACTTTATTTATTTAACACAAAATGACACTGCTAATGAAATTAAGTATGTGGCCATTCGTCCTAAATCTCTGACAGATCTATTTTCTTTAAGCCACACTATGAATTATCATACGTTCAAACTGTGACGATAAACTGGTTGTACTACACACCTCAGCAACTCAGTACAAAAACTATTTTTCATTTTCTACCAGCTTTGTATTGGAGAACTTTGGCATTAACTCGTCCCACAGCTAAGGCTATACGGTGAGAAAATGCTTATTGTCCTAAATCATTGCTTGACTTCCCGTCCTAAATCTAGTGGAAACCCTACTCGGATGAGTGTAGCAGAAAATGGGATGAACGTCACACTCAGTGCTCAAGAGTGAAAGCAGAGTGGAAGGCTTGGCCAGAGCAATGCCAATAAGATGTGGCATTATTAGATTATTAGGTCTACTACTGGCAACAAAAATTAAGGAATATTTCATTATGGTATATTTCATTTTAAATTATCCGCTAGTTTTTGTGAGCAGTATAATTACTAGTTGATCTATAGAAGAGTCGGTGCTTAACACAAATCCTTTTTCAATCAACATATCGTGGATGTTTAAACGTTCCCGTATTATAACAAATGTTTTTATAGACCAGCTTCCCCGGGACTATAAAGAAATGAGTGTTTGCTGCCCTTAAACCCTTCACTTAAACATACAGTATGAATAAGGAGAGAATTACAACAAGCCGAAGAAGATTTAATAAATGCAGAAAATAGAACTCTTCCCAGGAATGCTTACAGATATGCATAATCAGTCTCAGAGTACAATATGAAGGTGCTGTCCAACAGTCACAAAGTTACAGGAGAAACAACATTTCCCTGGAGGGAATATAAACTGCATATAAAGCCCAAGATCAGGTAAACAACATCAGGCTTAGAATGAAAGTCCTTTCAGGTAGCTACAAACATTAGAGGAATGCAAAGTCGTCTGCACCAATGAAATGAGTATGTACAGGCGCGCCACTTAACGTCCATGATATGTACTGTGAAACTGACCGATTTACCCTACACATACGGTACTGCTGTTAAAGCCCATCCTCAGCTGTCCCATGGTTCAAGCACAGCAGAGCACAGATCCGACCTGTGATCCAACAGTGCAACCAGCCAATAATCTCACAGAATGATGTGACATAAGCTTCCATTTTGAATATTGAATAATTCAATTCTTCCATTTTCTTAAGTATATATATA
>JAUZST010000270.1:260413-280065 GCA_034779995.1 Parotocinclus haroldoi | reverse complement strand
AGGGATATTTCAAAATTAAAAAGGATTGAAAAGGATCCTATGAGAACTGGTGGACAATCTGATGCTGTATCACATTTAGTGTGTCTTGACAGTCTTGAGTGACAATAAACCCTACTGACCAGTCAATGTGTATCACTCTCATCCAGTTTAACATACTTCATTCCCCTGAACATTTGTGTAATCAAACAACTATCCATGGCTTTCATTTGCTTTTCTGATGATTGTGTTTAATGAAATAGAATAAAATGCTTCTTTTTTAATTTCTTCACATTCATTTTGTAATATGCCATAGGTTTTTTGAGCAGTGTACTTCAGTGTGACTTAAAAAGGTTGTGTTAAAATTAGGGATGAAATTGATGTAGTAGTAACGTTTAGCACAGATGATTTTTACACTGTTAACTGCATTTCGATTAATTGCATTTTTAATCACAAGAACCTCTAAGCTCTATTTTTTTTGCTAAATACCATGTACCAATACATTTCAACGCATGCCAGGCACATGAGATAAAGGCTTGCACGTATTGTTTTTAATAAAATAACCTAATAAAATGGATACATTGCATTTAAATACTGTTAAAGCTTATATCGTCCTCACATATGGTTAGTCATTGCTTTATAAAGAGTTTAATAAACAGAGCTATTTATATTTATATAGCTATGTTTATATATATATATATAAATATATATATATATGGAAACTGAAAAGTTAAAAAAAAGTTAGCCTTTAAAGTATTAAGGAGCGTATAAGTTTAAAAATTAAAAAAATGTCATTGCACAAGACAAAATAGCACAATGCAGACTGTAGATCATAAAGACTAGGATAAGTTTAATAATTCGTACTCTTAAAGAACTGTATGCCCTACAGCTGGAAGCAAGAAATCGCTGGCTGCCAGAGCTCCTCCACATGCAAGACTGCAAATAAAAATAATCAGTGCTGCATTTACATACAAATAGGCATTTGCCCACCTTTTCTGAGTGATCCATCTACCGTCTATAAGTAGGCAAATATATTCACTCTATACAGCAATTTTGTGTTTATCTCCAAATAGATTATTGATTGTTTTTTTCTCCACTCCTTGAAAATGTTTCCACATCATTTTATTAGCGGATATTGAAGCCATGTTGAGCTGGCAAGGCAAATATGGCCCACTGTTCCCCGTCTGAGGAGATTATGGCTATTGACATTGTCACTTCTCTAGTCATTTATCATTGCTTACTTACATTGTGATGTTTAAAAGAGGCAAACCAGAGATTGTGTGTCTAATAAGACTCATTCGTGACATCAAACTGCCAGAATGCCAAGCGCATATGGTTGTCAGTGGCAGCATAGGAAAAATACAAATATTATTATGCCACAAGCATGACCAAAACAGTGCGTTAACACCACACACTGAGTCAAGTACTCTACTGACTCATTACCATCACATAGGCAGTCCACTCACAAACAGCAGTTTGATACATATGTATCATTAGAGCAAATTATCACTTTATAGGATGGCTGCATGCAAGATGTGGGGAGCCCTGTCCAAGCAATTCATTTCTCAAAAAATGCAACTTTGAGCCCTACTGTAATTAAAGTGTCAGAATATGCCTGATCTCACATACAATAAGCCTGGCAGGTTTAATTTGAATAGGTAATCTCTGCTTTTGCTGTGCATTAAGAGAAACATCTGAGCTATTGCTCTATTAACTGTTTCACTCACCCAGTGCTGGCCTTTTAATTAGAGTTTAATAGCAGTTATTAACTCATTACAGGGCATTGGGGGAGCATTTGGAGCTACTGTGACCTCCAGCAAAGTTGACACTTCAATGGTGGAATATTTCCCAAAAATTCATTTGTTTAATTGTGACCTATGCAAATGTGCAGGTCGTCATTACAACCCAGCTGCAATAATTAACTAGAGTGCTTCAAATTAAAATATAAATGGAAAAATTGTGTGTCAGCCATGGCTCACAAAAAGCTAAAGAATGGAGGATATTTAATTGTATGAATTGTCTTAAATGAGCTCAGCTTTGTCAAAAAAGCCACAAAAACTACAATACAAATAGGTATTTAAAATAAATGGAGAGTTTTGGCACATAGAAGGAAAAAGTTTATTCACACATTCACACTCACACAATCGTACATCCATGTTTTTGGGGAGTTTAATTCATTATTGCTACACTCTATCCCTACCCTTAACCTCAGTAACATCAAGCGAGCATGTTGATTCTTTTGAATTTCAAAAGAAAGTTGTAGTTTATCTAATAAAGCAGTCTTCCTCCATTGCGACAGTATTTATTTCCAAATTCCTAGCTGCCCCAATGTCGTGGTGTGTACTCTGATATTAGCTCTCAGATGCTTCCATCATCACAGCAACATTTGTTTCTCACAATGATATATAAATTTTACACCAACCCTCAAAGCACACACACACTCACACAACACAGTATCAACACTTGCCATATCTAGTGTCAGCAGTCAAGTTTGCTGTGAACAAAATTATTATGATTTGCATTTCGCAAGCAGTTTGTTTACTTGAAGATGCTAAGTGCTGTATCAACACCTCTGGCGTTCATGACACCATTAGTGTCATCTGTGCTTGCGAGGAAACAACAGTTAGCAGACACAATTAATGTTTTTTTTCCATGTGAAAACTAATTTCTGCAAAACATATTTCTTGTTGATACAGACAATTAAACATCTAGCAAGAGCAAGTGATGACAAATCCGATTTACCCAAGGTCTTCCAGTCATTATACTTATTCCATCCTAAAGAGCAGAAAGATAAAGACAGGTCAATACATTCATGTTTCCACTTAGGGATTGCAATCTGTTTCTCTATCTCACTCTTGAACCCTCTCTTTTTTAAAGCACATTAACTAAAACTGTCACTCAGGAATTGCAACGGTTGAAATACATTCTTTGAAGTTCTCGTTTCAGCAAATAATTAACAAAAAAATTCTAATTTTTCAAACTGTCCATATCCTGAGGGCCTATTGGGATGTGTTTCTGTTCTTTTTTCCCCCTCCTGCTGCCTGAACAGCAACGTGGCGTGCTGAACTGCTCCTGCAGCAAGATCACATCATTACCATCTCCCCAGCTGAGCCGCAGCCAACCATTATCATGCAGCATTATTAATCTTCTTGTCTTATCAACTTGCAAATCACAAACCATTGAGCCTTATGGCATGGTTTTGGGTCCACGGTTATTCATTTTGTAGGTCTACCTAGCCTACAAGTCCTCTTAATCACCTGGCAATTGTCATTCTCTTACTTTTGCATTGCCCCCTGTGGCCTCCCTCAGTATCCATACGAAAAATACACCCCTCTTGCTCTTTTACCCTGTATCTTCCACCCTTTATATCTCACCCTTCTATCTTTTTAACTAAAAAGGGCCTTTGGTTTTGAAATGAGCAGAAAGTGAGAAGGATAAATTTCATTAATAGAGGAAAAGTAACATCCCACTGCCAGGCGATGACCTCTTTTCCTGACATGTATGTCTACGTCATTTTCACTTTTTTCATTTAACATTCTGAGAGTGAAAAGGGAAAGTAAGAACTGAAGAGAATCAGCAAAAAGTTTCCTTATGCTGAATTTACTGACCACTAACTTTCAGTTACAGTCAGTTTTTCTTACTGGTGAAATATTAATTGTGCGGAAAATACTATGAGGTTTGTGCTTCTTTTTTGGTAATTAATCAATGGGTAAAATTTGCATCCCTGATTTCCTCAAAATCTAAGGTCTCATTGCTTTCTATTGAAATATTAACATTAAAACATTTAGTATTGTTTTATACTTGTCATAATTCAGTACTAATGTCCACACAGTAGCACATGAAACACTTTGTGTGCAATATTTGGATCTGAAGCCTATTTTGGAAAGATTAGGCCATGATGGGAATATACCATTAAAAACCTGTCAGTCCAGGCAGTTATCATAGGTGAAGGTCGAATTTTGTTGCTATGTAATACTGACTACCTGCTCATGTCTTTATACGACATACTTTATATTAGAAATATATTTATAGGCAGTCTCATATTCATTCTTAGAACTATTATATTGAAAGATGTATGATTTAATTCATTCTTTGATTAATTCTGATAACATTTTCTTATGCTGCCTTGGGTCTTTATTTCCATTCCAATTATTTAAATTCATTTTGAACATTACTAATATATGGAGTCAGCTCTAAGAGTTGCTGGCTTTCTTGTTCACTTCCACTGACTCATATGAATGTACAAAAGAGACAGAAAGAGAAAATAACACCATTTCAGATATTATAATGTGAAGGATATGAACCAGATAATAATTTTTATGCTTTTCAAATCGATTTTGTAAGCTTCACCTAACTCCAACCACAGACTCATTGGAAAACTCTAGTACTATAACACCTGCACTCCGCTTATATATAATGAAAGCTGTTTTGGAAAGAAATGACTGCTTAAGGACAAAATGTTGATTATGTAAGGGACTTTTATCTGTTTTATCAAACCTTCACGGTGCATAGACTAGGGGCAAACAGGACACTCTACCTAAATTAAATTAATTTCAAGATATGCTGACTTTGGAAAAGAAACATGTGGTATTTAGATACAGCCAGAAATAAGCTTCATGCTGTGTCAGGGACTCAGATTACTGGATGTTCTGTATGCATTTATCCTTGGAACTCACCAAGAAATAAGTCTTACCAATGACACCGTCTGAAAGAATGTAAAATTCATAAATATCTATAAATATAAGCATTGTAAAGTTTGTAGACCCAAGGTCTATATAGGCAATTACAAATCACTGGTTGCTAAGACAGTTATTGGTTTAATTAATATGTTTTATTTCAAACATTCTGTAATTTATTTCATCACTAAGCAGAATTAGAAAAGGGTTGTTGTAAATGCTTTGAGACTTTCCCCTCAGAACCTTGATTAACGCAAACTTTTTCTATTAATCCGTAATTGCAATGTGATTAAACTGTGTTATATTACTTTATTTTACAGGAAAGGCTGATTAGATTACTGCAATGTGTTACTTTGTGCCACATTAACCCCAACATTGCTTTTGGCACAACGCTGGAAAAAAGCCTTTTCTCTGTTTAACAGCATGTGTCGTATTTTGACATGCCACTGCTAGGCAGTGCCTGTAATGGAGAATTCAGAAGTTTTTATGCCCATCTATAAATTAGAACTAGGAGGTTGAGGAGCAGTTAAGGAGAAGCAAGTCTACACTGAGCTAAGAGAGAAATGTAAAGGGGAGAGTGTAAAATTTGTACACCTAATGGGCTAGAGGAGACCCACAAATATACACATGCATGAACATGAGACCCTTGCAGCAGATTTTTCCCATGCATGAGTGAAAAGGAAGAAACATCACAGAGAAAGTCAGAATGAGACCCGGGATAAACGTGGCCACGGTATAGAGCCAGCAGGATTTTCTCAAAGCTCCAAGCAGGTCGAGCGACAAATTGCAGCCTGAGGAGATAGAGACTTTGTGACTGATGCAGCAGAATCATGAGTGCCTGGCTCTCAGAGGATCCTCTGAAACACTGTTCCTTGTCTCGGGTCTTCTAAAGGTAAAAAATGATAAGAATGGGCATGCCAACCCAATGAGATGGCTGGATGAGCTGGACAAGAGGTAAAACTGCTCAGGGTCAGGTCGTCTCCCCTCAGGCTGCCCACAGCCACATGCCTGGGGCTATCACAAATCACATCACTCCCTCAAATCAAAGCCTGGAGAACAGGGCCTACCAAGCTGCTTAGCAGTGAGTTATTAACACAGGCAAAAGGTCACTACAAACTCTTATTCCTTTTCACTGCTCTTGCCAAAAAGTGAATTTCAATCTTTAATGGACAAAAATAAATGGAAAAGGGAAAAGTGCAGAGAGTGGTAAAATGTGATCAAAGTGATTTCTAAATTTTGCATTTGGGCTTATTAATGATTCATTTGTTAAGATCGGACCACAACTGAATTTTGGAGCACAGGGTAATTAAGTTGGCTACAAATTGTACTGATAAAATGTAAATTATTTGACCTTTATGATGATGTAAGCTACCTTAAGACCATTTTAATCACCCATGGCATGGAAAAAATGGCTCAAAGACTATTAAATATGTGTTTGTGGCATTAAATGCTTTAAAGTTAGAAGACCTAAAAAGTGTCTATGTTAGAGCCATTTCTTTTTTACAGATAGTTTTAAGTGTGGTATCTATTATGTATCTCAAATGATAAATACACTTCTGTGAAGTTTAGCATTTGTACATTGACTAGGTCTTTAACTGAAGAAAACAAAAACTAAAAAAAACATATAATTAGAAAATTCCCTTACATCATCTCTAATTAAGTGGTCAAATGCTGCTGTGATTGAACCTCAGGTGAATTTACATCACTAGTTTTATAATTACCCATGTGGTAAATAAGTCAAGGTGTGAAAGATAGCCCCTAGAGCATCTCTCTTCAGCAGGGTTGCAGTTCCACTGGGCTGATCCTGAAACACTTGGGGAGTGTGTTTAATTGTTGTGGTGCCCTCTCTTGATTGTTGTGGTTGTATTGGTGCTGCACACCTGTGTGGGGAGTGTGAGTTTAATTCAGCTCACTAAGCATGCTCAGTGCAACGCTGACAGCAGCAGAGTGGAGGACAGGGTGACAGGAGGTGGTCAGCCCCTTGGGTTCTTTCCACCACAGCATGCCAGAGTGAGTTGTTCCACTCTCTGCTGGGTACCTGACAAGTAGACCATCATAAATTACAAAATGAAGATTGATCATCCCATATCTTCCATCTGTGTGCACACACTCTAACACAATTACAAAAAAGGGGAAAAGAGGTGAAAATCAAGATGTATGTTGCAATAGGTATTACCATACTTTATATTATTATATCTAATAATTAATATAATTATTGTTTGATAACACTATGGTGAACCTTAAATAAAGGTTGTAGTGCTGACATTTATGCTAGCATGGTGGAAAATACAAAAATATTTCTCCCTTTAGTTAAAACTTCGCAAGCAGTTTCAGAAATTACATTACAACAAAACAAGTTTACCTTGTTTTCTCAGGTGCAGAGAAACGCTTATTGTATTTTGCAAGCCCAAACCATATAATAGATGAAAATTTTGACAACAATCAAATGGTTATTATTAGGACACAAATCTGGCCAAGGTCTGCTTTAATTGCTTAAAAAGTTATACATTTGTATTGACAAATGTATTTGGGTACATGTGTATACAAATGTATTTGGATGTACATTAATGATTTACTGTATCAAATACAATACATACAAAAGATCGCAGTGTTTCTCACATTTACAGATTTCTTTCCATTATGTTATGGAAATTTAAGATCTATTATTCTGTCTGGTCCAATTAATTCCATTTTATTACATATTTATTCCTGCATTTTAGGCCTGCAACACATTCCAAAAAAGTTTGGACACTAAAGCATTTGCCACTTTCCATTCCTTTTCACCACACTGTGCACGTTTGGCAGAGTGGATACCAAGCGATTTAGTGTTTCTTTTGTTGCTTTCTTCCTGCAAACACATCTTTAATATGTTGAACAGGTTGGACTTTTCTATTTACATTTACATTCTCTATGGCAAAAGATCAGGACTGCAGGCAGGCCCATCCAGTACCCGTATCTTCTTCTTCCACAGCCATGCCTTTGTGATGTGTGCAGCATTTTTGCATTGCCTTGTTGTAAAATGCATGGATGTCACTGAAAAAGATCATCTTGAAGGCAGTATATGATCTCAACATACTTTTCTGCAATACAGCTGCCATTACAGAAGCGTAAATAACGGGCACTTACTCAACCCTATACCATAACAGACATTGGCTTTGACTTCATGCTGCTGTCTGGCTGGTCCTCATTGTCCAGAGCACAATGCTAAACACAACAAAATGGGAAACTGATCTGGAATATCTTATGTAAACACAATACACATTTTCTCTGTGATTCTCTGTGGTCCACTCTAGATGCTTCCAAAGCCAGGGAAGCCAACACCACTTCTGAGCATGGTTAACACGAGACTCATTTTTCCATCTTGATAATGATAATGCACTGTAGAGATAGAAATAGGCAAATTTCTTTTAATCGTCATTTGAAGTGCATTGTTTTTAAACATTTCAATAATTTTCTCATGCATTTGTTGACAAACTGTAGATCATCTGGGCATCTTTGCTCATCATAGACTCCAAATTACAACCACCTGTTGACAACATATCATTATTTAGTGTTTACAATTCCTTGCTAGCTCTAAATTACCTCACTCCCCTTTTTGGAATGTGTTGCACTGCTGGAATGCATGTTTAGTAACAATAGACATGAAAGATGAACAGACAAAACATGAACTCATATTAGTCAAATAAATATTTTGTTTGATGTAGGGTTCTATAACAGCATAATAATTTATGTCAATAGTCTAGCTTTAAAAATAATGTAACTGAAATTTCAGAACTTATTAAGTATTTGGTAAACCTCGAGCACTAATGTGAATCCAATCAGGAATTTCATAACAACACATGATGCTCTTTGGGATTTTGTGAAATCATGAGAGGAGCGGTCGTGAGGGGTCTAGGCCAGCTTGAGTGCATATTGTCATTATTCTATAAGGATTACAGTATTACTAATAAATCCCTAAATATTAAACTTAAAAAAACAAATAACAATGTCAGAATGTACACAATTTTTTCATCCATCATAAAACAAATATTGAAGACATTTAAGATTTGTTGTATTCAAGTGTTTAGTTGCTTCACTTTCTAGTTTTATATATAATACAAAAACTACACACAATTTACTTCAACCTGAAACATTACAACTCACATTTGGGCAAGAAAAAAGAGACAGTTAATAAACATATTGTGTAAAGAATGAAAAAAACATTTTGTATTGTGCAGTAAACGCTGTAAATAGAAAGCAATACTGAATGAACTGCACCACTTCTCACTGTTGCGTCTGTTTGTGTTAAATTTAGGGTACAGGGTAAGAGAGATTGATGTTTGCCTATCTGATGCATTACGGATGTCTGCAGGGATCCCATTCCCCTCTGTGTTTAAAAACCTCTGGATCAGAATAATGGCTGCAGCCGCACACACTCACGCGCGTAAGGAAGGTTATCGACTTGTGAAATCGCATTCAGGATAGCCTTTTTTCCCCCAGACTATAACCTTGCCATGTAAGTTGCTTACTCAACAGAGCTTATTATGGGGGGCCGTTACTCTCTTTGTGGAAAGGTCAGCAATGTACTACAAGATCCCGTTTCAATATCAGCACTTCATTATTGGCCTGCTATTACCATAAGCTGATTCACAAATTGGCACAGTGGGGGGCTTTAGGATGAATGGAGAAATAGGGTAAGATTCTGGGGTGCACGCAACATCTTCTCTTGGCTCAGAAAGCGGAACGAAGAAGCATGCCATGTCTCGCCCATCTCCTTGTCATGGCCTGCACCTATAAATTGCCAGTGATGCAAAGAGAAGCAGCACTGGTCATATAACAGTCAAGAGTGGGAAATAGGGGGACAAGGATATGCAAGGAAAGAAAGAAGTTCTTTATAGACAGACACACAAGGATGACTTCAGGGGTCTGTCAAGGAAAAAAGAAGAAAAAGTCAATGTAGGTGACTGATATTTTACTCCGTCATGTGGCCAAAATGCCAGATAGCATGTAAATCATGATCGGCTGACCATTTTCTCTGCTTCTTCTGGTTACTTGTCAGTTTTCTTCTGGCTGTCTCTGCTGCATGATTTGGACAATTGTCTCAAAGTGAAGGCAAGCTTGAGATTGATGTTTATTCAAAGTGCTTTGCTTCAATAGCCTGCCAACATATTTCAGTTACGGAGTCACCACAATGGACACCCCATTTTCCTCTACTGGTTGGGAATGAAGGACTGTTTAATATGCTTGATGAGGGAAAGAGGAAGAGTGTGAAGGCTTGCATCATTTATCTAACCTGTATTTAAACGTATTGTCAGTGAAGTTTAGCAGGGCATGTTCAGGTAACTAATGGCTCAGGATGTCTTCATTGCCTTTTCCAGGCTGAGCATCCTGCCATAGCGGAATCTCACATTCCTTTTTAATATGCCATGAAGAGCATTCATTCAGACCGAATATTACTACATCCCCTGGCAAAAATTATGGAAGGACCACACTAAGACAATGTTCACCCAGCTTTTGTACTTCATATAAAATAAACAAAGCACAGCTTCAATACTAAGCAAACTTTGTTTAAATTACTGAACATTCTGAAAATCTCCTTGAGAAACAAACCTCAAACAAATGATATTAAATTCAATTATTCTAATTAATGGCATAGTGCTATTAAGCAAGTAATGGAAAAATTAAGAGCTAACTCAATCTTGAGGAAATAATATTACCTAAAGAATCACCTACATTGTTATTTGCATTAAAAAAACAAATACTGGCACAAGTGTAAATTTACAAATTAATCTGCAACTAAAGGGATTAAGGAATTGTTTGCAGAGTTTACAAGTGTTGGACTTGGCTAGCTGAGAGAAATTAAGGCCTCAACATGAGATTTTTCAGCTAAAACACTGGTAATGACTGAACATGAAGTGTAACAATAATTGGTTGTTCCCAGTAAACTGTGAAGCTTAGTTCAGTTAAACAAAAATGGTAAGCATATAAAAGGTATTCAGGTAGATTATGGCAAGAAAAAGGAACTATGACATTATAAAAATACCTGATTAAATTTATTTAAGGTATGCTTTATGAAACCAGAATGTTCAGCAGTTAAACAAAAATGGTTTGGTGTCAGATCTGTGATTTGTTTGTGTGCAACAGCAAGTGGAACAGCTGGGTGAACATCATCTAAACTTGATGATTACATAATATTGGATGGTAATTTTGTATTTCAATGTGTTCCATGTTTACTCAAAGTGAAGTCCCTTCCACTGGTAGCAGGAGTAGAGCAGGATAGAAATAAAGACAACTACCATAAAAGTGCACTTTTACAGTTACTGGCTGTAGCACATTTTATACAAAGAACATTCAGCAGTGCACTCAAAACTGTGATGGTAATTTTGTGACTAAGCAAGTCGAGAGATTTTGTTAATGGTCCATCAACATGGCTCACCACAGAAAGGGTGTGTAAATGTAATCAGTAGCACTGTAACAAAACCTCATTTTAATTTGGTTTGATAAAACTATTACCAAACTATTGATTTTAATCAATGCACTTAAATTTGCCATGATGTTGAATTTAATTCTCTGGACAAAGCCAACGCAGCAGGTGTCCTTTAAGCTAAGTGGACTTTTACCTGGGTGGTTGGGGGAGTTTGGACTTGCAGAGAGATGCAGAGAGACAGTGTATGATTTACAGGTAAATTTGAAATATAAAGTAGAAAAAATGCACTTGGATGGTGTCAAGATCTAATACTCTAGCTCATCACCACAGGGACCCGGGTAAGAGTCCTGACAGGGCAGGAAACACAAAAAGGCATAATTGTCTGTGACTGAGGAAACGGAGAAGGCCTGTTGGGAGTTTATGTTGGACTGGTGTCCCATTCAGGGCATGTTTTGTTCTGTTTGTTCTCTGGGGATAGCCAGGGAAATTTCAAACTTTGTTATCATATGAGGTACAATTTTTGCCAAACCAACATTTGTTTACCTATGCTTTACACATGTTTCTGTATTAAATCTGCAATACTGACACTAAAAATCATGAGGAGCAGAAGGAATCCTAACTTAAGCATGTGTTAAAATGTTAAACTACATGCAGTTTTTGTAAAAGACTGAAATATGAATACATATGAACTAAAATATGAATCGCATGACTATATTTAAAAACTGTGAAACTGAAAATTGAAGTTAGGCTGATCTCTATTGCTGTCTGTCTGTTGACCTACTAAATAACATTAAGACATAATGCAATAGATGTCGCTGCATGGCTTCATGTACTGTATACTTCCTTGACTGAGCAGTTAAAATTTTGCCATATGACACCTGACCAAAATAAATTGTCTAGCCTGTCTTGTCTCCTAAACATCATCCCCAATATAATCAGGTCACCATGCAAAATTTAGCAAGTCCCTGGTGAGAAACACAGTCTCGAATAGGAAATAAGCACAAGTTTAAATAATTTTCAAAAACAGCAGGCCAATAAATTTCTGTGCAGGGGTTAATTTAGTAAGGGGAAACCCTGACACAATTACCCGGTCCGATTCCCTCTCGTGCCCTGAGGGCTCCAATCGAAAATGTCACAGCACTGAATTATTTTTCTCCTAAAACACAGCACAGGGAAAAACAGACCTAACTAGGTACTGCCAAAACTCCAATCCACCCCCCCCCCAATTAACTTTTGTCACAGAATATTATTTGATCGTCTTTACAGCCGAGCATTCCTTAATAATACACTGGCAGAGAAAACTATCAGCCACAAGGCTTTCTTTTCTTTGCATTGCATTGCATGGTAAGACATGCCCTTGAGATGATGTGGAGGCAATTCCACTCAGTCAAAAGCGCATGCAGACTTGATTTGTTCCATTGAGGTGGCAGTTAGCAACAGCGTAACTTCATTTAGATCATCTAAATGAAGCCTTACAAGCATAATTGAGTGCTGCACTCTAATCAGCTGGGCCTGTAGATCAGACGAAGGCTCCTAAATCTCTTCTGCACATTATAAGCGAAGCCGTGTATTCACTGTGACATGATGTGAAATGTTTAGCAGTCATACATGTGAGTTACTGACACATGGGCTGCCCACCTGTCATCTGATGACACGCGCTACCCTCCTGCTTACGTGCACACACACACACACTCGCGCGCACACACACACACACACACACACACACACTCGCACACACACACACTGTCAGACTGGCTGGCTATGTTTTAATCCCTCCTTCTCAATGCTGGACTGAGCACCACTATACCCCATCCCACACACCACTAATTATGACACTATCTTAATCGAGTCACATCAGCCAGATCTAAATCAAATTTCCCCAGGCTAGCAACCCATACCGCCCAAGAAGACAGCCAGTGAGTACCAGTTTCTTTAATAAATTCCGGTTCAAGCACTCCAATAAAACAAGAGAAGTAAGAGAGCTAGAACTGATATGAGAAACAACTGAAAACAAATAGCAGCCTCAAACACTCTCAAAGACACAGGTCAATTGCCCCAGTCTTGTTCTGCACACAATGGGTGTACCTATATTTGTATACAGGGTTGTTACAAGTATGCAAATATTCAGATGTTAATACTATCTCTGCAGGAAACAAATTGCAATATGTATAAATAATATGCTACACTAACAAGCCAGTTACAAGGTACACTAGGGTATCGTCCATAAATTTGCTTAATCATTTGCACACATAATTTTTATGTTAACCCTTTTATTCTTGTCAATGTCAAATATGATCAGGCTATAAATGGTTGTCAGTAATATGTTGAAAACCTGTTTATTTCTGGGCATCAAATGCACGATACAAGCTTAAACCACATTGTGAAGTTTATTTAGTGTCTCTACTAAATTATTGCCAAGAAAAATAAATTCTGCTCATTAAAATAAATGAAAATAATATGTATTAAAATACATGCATTATGTGCTTAGTTATTGCAAAATACATTATGCTTGTTCATTTAGAAAACCAGCAAAAATTGTCATATAACTAGAGTTGGCATTTTGGGTAATGACTAAGATTTTTTAAACACAGTTGGAATTTTTTGGACTTTCGTCACCTAAGCCAAATTATGAAACACCTTGGAAGATAGAAGAAAATAGTATAGGAATTTTGGCCCAATACCAATACTATATGAATTTAAATGAATGAGACCTTTGTGGATGGATTTTATGAAACGTACTATACCCCATCCCACACACCACTAATTATGACACTATCTTAATTGAGTCACATCAGCCACTATACAAGGCATCAAGTCATGATAAAAAGTACACATATACACACACCTCCACCTTTCAGCCTAACCTAAAATTAGCTTTTTTCATACAAATGTTACACATTTCCAAGTGTGACGCTGTGTTGGTTAGGAAATATCTTCCATTTATACTGTTTTCTCAGTGTGGTATTAGTCCTATGTGTAAGACGTTACTAATTTCCTGTTTCATAAAATTGTAATTTAGTGCTGGTTGGTAAAAAGCTCATTTGCACTTCAGAGGTGTGACGAAGAATCCTTGGCAGGCCTTTGCTTATTTTTCATCAGCTTCCCGCATATCACGGCTTAACACAAAAAAAACAGGACTGTAGGAGTCCAAAGCTTCCCATTAGAAATTCTAAGCAGTTTAACGCAGCGCGTAAAGCATTTAAACAAACATTATGAATATTTCACTACTCATAAAACCTCCCCTCTGATGCACCCTAAAGCTGATTCTGCAACTAAATGTAAGCCGCAACATCTTGTTAACTAATTGACTGTGACGGTTTGCTAAACACACACAGATGTGATGCATGTTGCTCTAATCTCCTTCACACAGAATCCATGGCAGATTATGGCTTCACTGGATTTCAGCCTCTGAGGCCCGTGCATGCAGTTTGACAATTTGGCTAAGCTTTTTATCATGTCTACATCTATAGCATGATTTTTTTTGCACAGAGACCTGTAGCAATGAAAACGGCAGGAGGAAAGGGGTGCCAGCATGGTTTGGCAATTAGCTTTATATCCCTTTGCAGCCAGCAAAACTCTGAGAAAATAATGCATGAGGAGAGCGTGGAAGAGGCTCTCTTGGTTAGGGTCGACACAAAGCGAAGACCAGAGTGTCTGCATTGCTGAGTGCTGCGTCCTAGAGGGCTGTTTGAAGTGGGCACACTAGTGAGCCCCCTAAAACAAATCACCTCCTCTGAACTCAACACGAGCAGAGACAACGCAGAGCGAGACCATATTTGTAATTCCACTTTCCTATGCTTTAATGTACCCCTGTACATGTAATTTTAAACCATTATAAATATTAAGCATTGAATATGTTTTAGGTTCTATTTTTTGTAAAGATTGTAGTCATGCTACAAAAATGACCTAGGAAAATTAAAGACCCATGCCACCTAGGTTACGTTTGTTTCACTGAGTAAGCCTCATTCACTAACATTGTTCATTCATTTTTATATCCACTTAATGTTATACAAGGAGCCAGGGTATAACCGGAGTTTGCAAGAGATTTTAAGAAATTTTCTAAAGCTTGCATTCCCCATGTAGTCTGGATTTAGTTTTGGGGTGATATAAGAGAAATGTGAGCTTAGCTGCAATTCATCCTAGTGGCAGAAGCTGCAGCTGAATACACTCAGCTCATAATGTGCAGTACTGTTTTGAGAGGTTGGTAAATATATTTGTTAGGCCAACAAAAGCAAAAAAGTCATTCCATGTAATGTCTTTCTTAATATTTGTTCATGTCTCACCTGTGTGTAATAGCACTTAATATGCCAGGTAAAGATTACACCATTTTTTCTTTTCATTTCACTCACTGTTAAATATGTAATTCAGTTCACTTGGTTATAAAATCCTTGGACATGTATCATTTTTAAGCATTATACCTTGGGTGGTGCAGCAGCAATTTTACAGCCCACCACCACAGAAATGCAGGTTTGAGTCCTGCCAGTGCCTTACTGATAGGACAGGTATCTGGCTGGTTGTGTCTGAGGGAAACTGGACAGGGGATCATGTCCTGGCAATTCATCAGTGAACCCTACCCACCTCACCTCATCTAACATTGATGAATCAGTTTTATACTGCTATCATTTAGAGGCTTAACCTGATGCCATTCATTTAAGAAGTCACATATATTAGTGAATATTATAAATGGAATTGGAAACTGAGAAACCCTATACTTCTTATTTTGGAATAGTGGAGAAATTGTTTTGTCGTTAAGACAATGCTGCAATTTGTAAGTAAAATACAAATAAGCCACTAAGGATAATACCTATGCTGCAATTATGCATTGTTTATTTGTTATGTACATGTTACAGTGGTAGCTAATTAGCCGTGCACTAAGCAGGTGATTAAACCAGGTGTGCTCTGTGGTGCAACACTGAACAGTATTACGAGCAGATGCTGGAGGTGCAGTCCACTGAACTCTACCGTGCTGCTGTAGCAGAAATCACTGAGTGAATCTGAACACCTACATAGAGGCTTTGTAGTGCATCTGTACCCGCCAGCTCTCCAGAGAGTCACCTTCAACCATGAACACCACCTGCCCAACACGCGTCATTTCTGTGTGGCCCTGCTTCTCTTCCACGGGTTGCTCCTGGTCACTACCGAGGGACAGAGTAAAGGTATAAAGGCCCACACATGTATTTGCTCATGCCTCACCCACCATAATACAGTAATCAAAGTTGACAAGCAAATCACAATGCTCTACAACCGTAATGTACATGCAGATGTCTCAAGGCATTTAGGAAAAGAAACATGCTTATTAAAGCATGATAAAGCCAACAACTAGAGGACAATGCTATTTTTCAAGCCAGCTTTATTCCAAGCCGAAAGGAATCACCCTTGGTGGATGACAGCAAGCATCTTTACCCAGCTGGTTCATATTCAAAAGCAGAATTTGTCACAGACACTGCAGGGGAGCGATCGGGATATAAACCGAGTCTGTGTGATGCATTGTGTATCATTTTTCCTCCCACAACAGCCTTACACATCAAAAAACATATAATCAGGGGAGCCTGCCTGCTCAGTCATTCTCTCACAATCACCATAACCAACCTGTCTGGCACCCAACTATGTCAGTTCCTGTGCTAGGCTGAGTTCTTATTATTCCAGTCTGTTTGTTGTGCTGGCATGTGTTTACTGCACACAGGCCTTGTTTCCTCTCTGCAAGCACTGAAGGGTGATAAATAAGTAACAGTATGTCTCCATGTGGCCAGAGCTCCCTTCATCCTCCAGATCCCCCCCGGATCCACACAGACAGCAATCTTTTGGCACCAATCTCTGAGGGTCTGGGACAAACACACCATAGAGACTAAGGGAAAAACAGCTCTTTATGCCAGACTTCAGTGGGAATATGTATTAAGGAGTGGGAAAGAAAGCAAGCATGTGAGTATGAGCATGAGTGTGCTGAGGCTCAACTGGAGGAGGAAAGAGAATGCATTATGGAAGTGTCAGCTCTCTTGAGGAAATAGTCTGGTGCTTGAGGAGGAAATTATTAACCCACTGTCTGCTAATTAAACGGCTTGAATGCTGAGTAAAAGGCCTATTCATTTCCTAGAACAGCAAATGGGAAGGTATAAATATCAACAGAGGGGTGAACCCCAGCCTGACAGCATCTTCAGACTCCGCTAACTGCGGGAGCTGGCAGGTTATGTAAACTACATGCTACATAAATAACATACACTGCTCAGAAAAGTTATCCCATAACAAAATTTTTCCAAATTTTTGTAAGCAGTGTACTTAAAAACCAAAGAACGTTTCCCTCCATCTGTTGTACACCATGCCAGAAGAATGGTTTACTAATCATTTTAAAGCACAAAATAAACAATGGCTTAAAATCTTTAATACGGCTTGCTGTGAGGCTCACAGCTTGCTAATAGGATGTAATTCCTTTTGTCAGTAAAATGAGAGGAATCCATATCGTCTGTAAAAACAATGCATCAATTAAGCAATTAGCTGTGAACAAACTGGGCAGCTATCCAAGCCACCCAATAAGGCAGAGTGCCAAGGGGCTTGTAGCATTCATTATGAACATCAGAGAGCAGAGGGTTGCCATTCATTCACAGAGTGGAGGCAATTGTCTGCCAGCAAGGAGATGTTTTGTTTCACCAGATGTGCTTTTTAACAGGGCTGTGTGGTCGGTCAAGGCTGATAACTACGTGGGACATTGTGGCCTCTTCATTGAATCAGATTAATTAAGTAATCAAAAGAGCCCAGTTGCAGCTGGGCTTAATTGTGGTAATTAAGGTTAATAAGGTGCCATTAAGCACTGATCAAAAGTATTGTCTCACTGAAGCTGCAAATTGAGCTTGGTTAAACACTCATACAGAGGAAATACAACTTGTTTTAAAGTTTCCCTGTTCACTCAACATGGCCCTTCTAAAAAAGAATTGAGTCTGAAAGCTCCTACTACATAATCTGCATAATATAATACAAGCACAAACTTTGTGAAATGTCTTAAAATTCAAACCACTTGACTTAAAGATAAGTTGACTGTAAGATCCCAGCTTATGATTCTGCATGTATACTAGTGTGCCAAGAAAATATATCCCACACCATGACATAATTTGTTGTTTTATGATTACAAACTGTAGTTTATCTGTTTCTCTACACTATGCTGTGTAGTGTAGGACCTGATCTGTGGGTGTAACGTGGGGGTCCTGACCCTTAGAGAATAGAATAAACAGGACAAGCTACTGTTTATAATTGTAAAACTGTAATTCATAGAATTGTATTAAATTGAAGTGCATCTATATGGTAAGAGGAATTGATTAAATGGATTTTGTACCTAATAAAATGATCAGTGATTGTATACATTCACATAGACCTACTCCAACCAATTACCTTCTAAATTTACATTTTGAGATTTTATATTGTACAGACTGCACAAACCTGCATATCATTGCATCTATCACTGGCTTAAATGGCACTGCGTTTCCGATACAAGCAATCAAAGTTTATTACATATATTATTACCCAAACCATGAATATGCAGATTCAATATAAACCTTACTGTGTGTACTTCAAACTCTTCGTTCTGGAAAAAGGAATAATTCTAAAAGGAACTCATCATTCATTCACAGGAGATGAATTTAGACATACTCTTCCCTAACACTCCAACGTCTTCCTTAAACAATAGTTCTGAAAGTGGGGCAGGAAAGCATTTTGACACAGCTTCCTCTGGTTAATGAATGGACTTTGTGCTCTGGCTAATTTCATCCATGCACCTGTATATCATCAAAGTTTTATGCCATTCGAGTAGGTGGTATGACAGTCAAAGAACACTAAACAGAGTAAGCACTTTTAGGGTGACATCCTCACTGATGCCATTCAGGTCTTAATTTCCATATTAAGAATCATGTTCTTCCTAAAGACTAAACTAAAATTATTTCAAGCTGATGTGCAGGACTGATCAAAAAATATGGAAAACTTTTAAGGGCACTTATTGCTTCACATACCTTTTCCACTCACAGATATTTAACACTGCATCATTTTCCTCATTAAATAAATGTCCTATTATATTATTTAGTTTAATTTGTTATATTGGACTGAATTTAAATACTTTTGGGACTTCAACACACAAATTCATAAGGATTCACAAACTTTCAAGCACCACTTTAGCACTGGATCCCCATATCTTGTATGTATTACACGCCCAATGGAACCACCCTAGTTTGCAGTGTGTGTTCCCAGAGTGTTAAGTTCCCAACTCTAGCTAAAGCATCAATACCTGAGTAGCAATACCTCGCCAATGCATGTTGTGTGAGATCACATCATTTTAATGCTTTTGAGAAAAATTATACAATAATTGATTTGTTTTTTAGAAATTTACACTTATTAAAATCTCTCTCTCTCTCTCTCTCTCTCTCTCTTCTCTCTCTCTCTTCTCTCTCTCAGCAAGTAACTTCTTCCTACCAATGTTTTTTTCTTTTGTTGTTTTTTTTAATAAAAGAAACAAACTTTGCAATATTATTTTTCATGCTAAAAAAATATTCCTATTCTAGATTTCTTTATCTAACCTTCTTAAATTCTCCCGCCCATAGCTTGAGGTCATCGGATGC
>JAUZST010000270.1:240099-257136 GCA_034779995.1 Parotocinclus haroldoi | reverse complement strand
ATCCACATTGTAACTAAAGTTTGCTGTGTGAAAAACTGACCCATCCCAATAAATAAAGATAAAAAAATCACAGTAGATCAGAGTACTGTTACTGTACTGCTCTCTCAAATGCACTCTGATGTCACTCGTATTTGAAATTATAATGTATTTCCTGCAGTTTAGTTTTTCACTAACCGAAGCATTCTGGAGTCATCTCAGACAAATTTCTAGTTTGTAACTATTTGTCTCTTGTCCCCATGGTTCTTCGCTAGTCAATATAGAGTTTGATTTGGCTATTTTTCCTAATCAGCATAAGCTTTGTGAATTTCAACAGATAAAACTGCCGATATGCTGATAACTGCGATGTGGGGGCAGCTTGGATTCTCATGTTTAATAAAGTTTTTTTAAATTACAAATTATTATACCAGCACAGCAGCATACCCTGCTCCGCCTCTCGCCACATGCTTTGGTTTATTTACATTTTCATCATTTTGCAGATGCCCTTATCCAGAGCAACTTACAGTTAATACAGTATTACAATCCAAGCAATTGTGGGTTAAGGGCCTTGCTCAGGGACCCAAAGGTGGGATTTGAACCCTTTACCTCCTGGTACAGACCAGTACTTTAATCACTAAGACACCACAGCTCTGGATTATCTACTCTCTCAGTTTGCATGTTGTTTATTTGGAATTGTTATCAAAGAACTGGTTCTATGCTAGCTGCTTTTGGCTCTGCTTCTTGCTCTCGTGCTACAGTTATCCCCACACAACCTGGTATGGACTCCACAAGTCTTTGCAAAACCCAAAGAGACACACTATTATTATTAACAACTATATTTAACATAAAACTTCTGATATGGGTGTGAAAGTGCCATCAAATGATCTCTTTGAAGACAAGAAATGTAATTGAATGTAATTAATCAGTCCAATACAACAATTTTATATAAATAATATATGTTGTGTACACATATATTGTAACAAGCAGTCTAGGTGGAACACAAACTAGCAAGGAAAGAATTAAATACTGAGGTTTGTAAATCAGATGTGGGGTATATTCTGGTCCCTCAAGCACAAGTTGAAATTCAACCCTGTTTGAATAGCACTGCCAGCACTCAAACTTGAGTTACCATTGGGACAATCTAGTGTATTACACCACTGAACAATTATTATTATTATTATTATTATTATTATTATTATTATTATTTTTAAAAAGGACTGCAGTTACATAGAGTGCACTTATGTCTGTGCACTGCATTCCTCAAAGACCTGTGGCCCTGACTTGGAAAAAGGCAGGTTAAAATGTTGAAATAATGATAATAATAATTATTATTATTATTGTAATAAAATGGCATATAAAGAGAATCTGGGACCAATACTCTATTGATGCCTGTCTGCAGACATGAAAACCAATCCAATATGAACAACTGTCTCCAAAATATCCCATGAAATCCTATTGCTGCACCTAATTGTTCTGTATGAAGGCAGAGCATCGGAGGTAATTCAAATGTCTTTGTGCGATGGATATGTGCAGTCGTCCTCTTTTCCTAGTCTAATTTAATGCCATCTAAGGGACATGATTGGCCCGGTGTTACCACCGCTGCCAACCAGGGTCAGCACAACCATCAAGCTCTGTAATTGAGTAGTTAGTGGCAATTTCCCTCCTTAATTTCCATCTGCAAGGCCATCCTTGGCATGGCAAATAGCACATTACAACCGCACGATGCTGCAGACAAGTAATAACATCATATGCACAGTTTGAAAACTTCCATGAGCAAACGAGAAACCATCAGCATACATCTCAACTCATTCATCACACACACACACACACACACACACACACACACACACACACACACACACACACACACACCATACACACACAACATTTAGGCCTAAAATAAGCAACCTACATACTTTAGGTACATTCTATAGTTCACTTTTACAAACAGATTACACATTTTAAAGCCATTTCTTACAGAGGATCTGTAATAGCTTGGGCCTAACGCAGATTTATGGCTCTGTAATCCATAACTGATGTCAGCTTGTGTATATTTTCTGCCAAAAAGGACAAGGTGGAGTTGTAAACTAATGGTCCAACAGCCTCCAATGTAGCGACTTGATAAGGTTTAGCAACAGATTTATGGAGATCATAAAAGTGATATCAGGGACAAAAAGGAGCAGAGATAGGAGACGCAGCCTATAATGAATGGGTTATAACACCCTGAATTTTATTCAGTGTGACGCTCACACACACATACACACACACACACACACACACACACACACACATATATATACACACACACACACACACACATACAAAGAGCTCATACACCATGCTCACCATGTGGAAAATGACTGCCTAATTCCTACGCTAATCACATCCTTGAATGTGAACGAGATATTTTTAAGAAAATATATTATATTAATATAATAAACCGAGTACCACCAACTTCTGACACAATTCTCCTCATAACAGAAATTAGATTTTTTTAAACACCCACAAAGGACAGAAATCTCCCCCGCCTCTCTTTTTTCACAATTTTGTAATTACTCTGATGCACTACATCAAAAGAAGTAATAATAGTTGTAATTTAATCTATTCACAAAAGTCATTTTCATAAACTATTCCTCTCACTACTTAATGCACATTTCATTCTTTATTTATAATGTGCTGATGATGTGGTGATGACAATGCCATTGTTTTTTCCTCTTAGTGATGATTCAGAGCCTTCATTATGTGCACGGCAGGCTGCGGATTATCAAGGGCAAACAAAAGATAATTAACGGCAGGAAATGGGGCAGCGGAGCTCGGCTGGGCTCAGGAAGGAGTCCCACTCTCAGGGTTCACTGAGCACAGGTCCTTTTAGCAGCCTTTGCTACTGTAAGTCCTCAAACAGCATAATTAGTGAGGGCTCCCCGTTAGGAGGGGAATGCAATTTACTTTCACCTCCTCCCTTCCTCCTACTCCCATTCTCTTATTCTCCTTCTCTCTCAGCAGATATTAACACTGCATTAATCTGTGATGATCTACAGATAGGCCAGCACAGACTTCCATGAGTGAGAATATGAAGGTGAAGCAGATACATGGAGAGCTGTGAATGGAGAAATGACAAGTGTGGGATGTATATGCAAGATGCAAGTAAGAAAGGTGTTAAGAAATAGGAACAGGACCTTTCCTGAAAATAAAGCTAAAAAAACTAACATTACTGATGCATGTCAACACAAAGTAATGTAAAATGAAAAATAAAAACTGAGTCTTAAAACTGACTGCAATACCTAGAAAGTTAAATATACAGTCACAGACTGTATTATGTTATATTAAGCTTCACATTTTAACCCTCGAAAGGGATGCAGGGACCTATCCACTAAGAACACAGATTGCAGTCATAAGCGTGCCCTGGATGGGACACTATTCTGTGACAGCACCAGGAAATGATTCCACTCCATCACGGCCAATCATCTACAAAAAGTCCAAGTCAAATTATATTCTATATCGTTTTTACAAGATTGTCTCAACACTGCTTTTCAGCTATCCAAGCTCACAGCCCCAACTTATCAAACCTATGATGACAGTACCTTGGAAAAATGTAATCAGGATCTTGATCAGAAATTAATTTATAGAAGGGTAGAAGCCAAGAAACTACTTTTTCAGAAGGGGAACAGGATGAAAAGTCTAACCTTTAGTGAGAAAGTTCTGGTCTAAATTATTTAAATGCTTACCAGGTTGATGATGTAAGCAGCAAGTAGTAATTTTCTTTACATTCACGTCTATTGTTAGGAGATATATCATTAGACATTGAGAACATGTGGTTTTACAGACTCTGACAGTCTGTCATAGAAAATGGCCAAAATTTGGAAATTTGGGAATGATCTTACACAGCATGGCTTGTAATCAGTTTCTTGGAGTGCTGAATTGCACAGCACAAACTGGCTTTACCCTCATCTCTTTCTGTACCATGTACATACAGAGCATATATTTTAAACAAAATTACAGTATATTTATCCACTATCTGGTCGTCATTGGTTCATGTTGGCAATGCACAAGTTTTACACACACTCCCGATATTTATGGTAAACATAATAAGGTCCTGTATTATTAACACTGTTTTACTGCTGACTACATTAGCAGTAGTTTAATTATGAAACATTGCATGTACTTTAACTTAACTTACGCAAGATAAAATGTGTGCTAGAGATTCTGGAAATGATCCCTTTTGCGCTAATTGCTTGAAACAGATATGTACCTGAGTTGATTGATCATCTGGAAAATAAACAATGCGATGCTAATAGCATTTTTCACATATGTCATTTCATCTAACATCTAGCCTCATTAAATCAGATTCTGTACTGTTATTTTGAACGATAGTCACTGCAATCCAAAATGATGACTTGTTCTCAAGCTTTACAGCCATGGAAAACCTTTCTGCAATATTCCCTGTACTCCAAAGCATTAGTTGACGTGACCACCAGAACCACCAGAACCAGCAGTCAAAAGGCTCCCACACCATCAAACCTCTTTATCCATAAACATCCTAAAAGGCTTGAACAGTTGCCTCATGGAAACTTTTCTGCTTTTATATTTTTCACAGATAGCAGATGTTTGACAGTGGTGGCTTATTAACATATCTTCTAGACACAAACCTGGATGGGACACCCTTCTGGTAATTACATGTTTCATCCGGGATTGATCCTTTATTTCAGTTGCTCTTTTATGTAGGTTAGCTTGGTGTGTGAGTTTCATAAAACAAATTTGTGTGTAATATTATGTCATGAACTCGAACCGTTTTCTGGAGGGGTTTTCCTGTCTAGTACAATATTTGCTGTGGAGGACTTGCCTGTGGTAAGGTCTGTTAGAACCAGTGGTTGATGAAGGTAAAGGTAAAATAGAATTTAAAGTTTCTGTTTACTCAAGTAAAAATAGAATTCCTCCCTTTAAATCTTTAGATGTGTAAAAGTACAAAAGTATTTGCCCTTAAATATACCTAAGCATCTAAAGTCAAACTAGGAGGGGGACTATGGTAGCCTAGTGGTTAAAGTACTGGACTCTGATGGTCCAGGGTTCAAATCCCACCGTTGTTTGGATTGTAAGACTATATGAATTGTAAGTTGCTCTGGAAGGGTGTCTGTTAAATGCTGTAAATGTAAACTAGGATTTATTTTAGCTTTAATGTCCTATTAACATTTTTGCAACAATACTCTTTATTTATCAACTAATTTTAGATGAAAAGACTCCAGTGTCACACTTGGTATATCAATCTTTTTACAGGATGCCAATTATTATTGCAACAGTTCAAAGTAAATCAAAACAGTGTGCTATACCCTGATTATTGTGTTTGGTTCTTGCTTCTTTGGTTTTTATATGTTACGTTTTTATGCGCACATGAGCAAAAACACGTGAAAATATGTATACAAAAGACATTATTAACTTTATCTAACCTAAAAAAAAACTATTAAAAAATGCATACATGTGGACGCAAAATATACTTTTTAAAATAAATGCTGATAACTAAACTAAATAAATGCTGACTTATAATAAGACATGCTGATGTTCAGTAAGGGCAGTACAGTGTGATTAGCGTGGTCACATCTCTGACCTCAGACTCTTCCTCTGTGAAGTCTGCATGTCCTAGCCATGTCTGCATGGATTTACTCTGGGTGCTCCAGTTTTCTCCCAAATACCAAAGACATGTTAATGGGTGCTTATAAAGTACCCTTAGTGCTTGAGTGTCTGTGCCCTTTGATGGATTGACGCCGTGTCTAGGGTTGTTCCACCAAACAAAAATGAACAGATAAGAAAATAAACTAATTAATGAATATTTAGTAACAGTACATAAAAAACCTAGTTAGGCAATTTTTTTAAAGAAAAGTTAAATAGCTTTTTAATTATATATTATATTCACTACAGAAATAGGCACATTAATGCAGGAACATGAGAAAACCTAATTCATAGAACAATTGTAAATTATACACAATTATTTGGGGAGTTGATTGCTTTATGCTGAACATTAGAGAGTGTTAAAAAGACTATAAGTTTTATTCTTTCTGAATTTTATGTTGTCAGATGCTTGGAAATACATTCACATTGTTGCAGTATTCTGCAAAGTTTTTGGACATTTGTGTATCTGTAAGATCTCTTGTATATTAATCAAATAAATGTCTGTAGTGGTATACTGCTCTGAAAAAGTTCCTTAAAATTGGGAAGTGCAGTGCCAAGTTTCAAAATATATGATGTATATGATATATGATGTGAGATATGTTTGTATAATTTGTTCATTGATTTCATAATTTAATTTGAGTTGCAACGTGTCAAGTACAGTGTAAACCTAGGTTTTTCATCAATAGATTTGGCCAAATTAAATATAGACAGTAATTGGAATCAGGGATCAATCCTTGAGGCCACGTGCAATTACCAGATGGGTCTATATAAGACCTCACAGCTCACAATGCATGCCAATGCAAATGAGAATCATGAAGTTGAAGGAAGTGCCCAAGGAGCTCAGAGACACAATTGTGGGACGGCACAGATCTGGTCAAGGTTACATAAACATTTCTGCATTACTCAAAGTTCCTAAGATCACAGGTCTGATGAGATGTAGATTGAACTTTGTGGCATTAATTCTAAGTGGTATGTGTGGAGAAAACCAGGCACTGCTCATCACCTGCCCTATACAATAACAGCAGTGGAGCATGGTGGTGGCAACATCATGCTGTGTTTTTTTTCAGCTACAGGGACAGGACGAATGGTTGCAATGGAAGGAAAGATGAATGCGGCCAAGTACAGACATATCCTGGAACAAAACCTCTTCCAGAGTGCTCAGGACTCAGACTGGGCTGAAGGTTCACCTTCCAACAAGACAATGACCCTAAGCACACAGACCATTCTTGACTGGCCCAGCCAGAGCCCTGACAGAGCCATCTCTGGAGAGACCTGAAAATGGCTTTCTACCAACATTCGCCATCCAACCTGATGGAACTGGAGAGGATCTGAAAGGAAGAATAGCAGAGAATCCCAAAATCAAGGTGTGAAAAAACCTGTTGCATCATTCCCAAGACTCATGGCTGTATTAGCTCAAAAGCATACTTCTACTAAATACTGAGCAAAAGGATCTGAAAACTTATGACCATGTAATATTTCAGTTGCTAAAATTTCTACATGTCTGTTTTTTTGTCAAGATGGGATGAGTGTAAATTAATGATACATAAAATTAACTTTTTTGGTTTTAACAAATGGCTGCAATGAAACAGGGTGAAAAATTCAAAGGGGTCTGAATACTTTCCCTACCCACTAAATATATACATATATACTATGTATATATAACTATAATTATACTGTATATATATAATATCTATATTTTATTATATTTTATTATATAATATATTATTATATAATAATATATATTTTCTTTTAAATCCCACAGACACACAATAAGTGCTTATTATTCTACTCCTCCAAATCTAGGCCTATATTTTACTTCCTTGTCCAGTCAGTATATCTCAGAGGCAGTTTAAGCAATTGCTGACAGCTCCAGTGAAAAGCCTGCAAATAGGACTAGATACTGACAGCTGTCACATTCTACAGCTTCTACACAATCACTGTCTCACACCACTCACTCACACTACCAACTCACACCTCTCCATATAATGGCCTGTACTGAATCCAACGTATTGGAAATGCCACTGAGCACTTTATGGCTGAACAGACAGAGGCCCGTGGATACGCATACACAACGTGTGTCACAGTCAGTAGTCTCAAAAAACATGCAACACGGTGAAACGATGCAGGGATACAAAGCAAACACAACTAGAAGCCAAGACTTTTGCTTAGGCAGTGTGTATGAGTGGCACTCAGGAAAAGTACCCAAGGACCTGTAGCAGACTTGACTGGCATATCACCAAAGAGAAATGCCTTCAATCTGACTACTAAGAGCCTGGGCAGGATTTTTATTAAGGAGTAGGGACAGCATTCATTTTTAAAACCTCCTCAATAAAATATCATACGGTCGTTACATATTCCTCAGTATTATAATGATATGAATATTTAAATTTAAATGCATTCCAAGCACGAGCCTCTTCTTCAGTGCGGCATCAGATCTCATTTTCTACTTAAGCTCCTCAGTCATGTTTATGCATACCCACATACATGTTACATCCTTTATTTTTACGTCTCTTAATGCAGTCCTGGTAATTTTGCTTGACTTTAATGAGAAATGACTTAATTGAAGAGCTAAATATCTATGTCTTCCTTGCAGAACCGTAAGCATCAAACCTTTACAGTTGTAGTTGACTGAAAAAATGTAAATAACGAACAATGTATTTTTTTTTGCAATAAATAAATAAATAAATAAGCAATAATGCAAATAACAAATGCAGCCTAAAACATGTCAATAAGCTGGTGTTCTATTGTACGTAAAGTGTTCATACATCATTACATGGTAGTTGGAAGCTGAAACTCTTGTAAGATGATGACAGGCCCTGGTGGAATCACACTCCTCTGATCTCTCTACTTCCTGACAAGATATTGTCATTTTACTCTTTGATGGGCTGAAAGACACTAGAGGGCCGAGCAGCATTTTACACAAGGCAGCTTATTCGGTTCATAACTAATCATTAAAGAGTACATGAAAAAACCAACATCTGTCCCACAACCTTTTTTCCACAGTTTAGAACTGTGCACATACTGTAAAAGTCTTTGAAGGTAAATCTTGTCAATGGGCTGGGTTTTTCCTTCTAAAGGAGTATGCAAAAAAAAATAATCTTTTCTATCTATAACATTTGTAGCATGGGCAGTTACATACATATTTGTTACATGTTGTCACATGCTGTAATGGGAAAATAATAGAACTTCAATAAAAAGTTCCATATTTAGCATCACTTAACCTGTTGAAAGGATGGAATGCAATGGAATTCACTGGGTACAGGCGAAAATGAACCCTGGATGCGATGTCAGTCCATTGCAGAACTTTTGTGAGATGCGTTCCCTGATCAAACCTTCTTAACTCAACTAAACTTGTTAACTCGCTATATATATATATTGTTCCCTCGCCACTTTGAGATTCATGGTGCATCGTGGGTTTGCAAAAAATGTTAATGGAAAAAATATATCACGGATTTTCGCTGTTTCGTGGGTTTTTGTAAAACTCGATCTGCACATGCGTACTATGTGTGGTATAGTTAACATATACATATACATGTATTTGATGATCTTTTACATTTAAAAAATCACAAAATTTATAAAAATATATTTAAAATATTATTTCTAACAATAAAGGAATAATATTAATCATAAAATATTACAATTTACAGTACAATAGCCTATTTACTCAGTGGATGAATACGCACCAAAAATGAGAAGTAAGACTAGATCATCGCCCGTCTGAGTCGCTACTTGACATGACATAAGTTTTTGTCTGCGGTGTTGTGTTTGCTGTTTGTGAAAGTTTCGTTATAGACTGAATTCATTCAAGCCCTACAATGCCACACAAATGTTCTGCAAGTTCTACAGCTAAAACAGTGTATAAATACTTAAATAAATCCAACGTCCCTACTTCACAGATTTTCGTTTATTGGAACCTGGAACATAAACACTTCATGCAACAATCAAGCTAGTGATGAGCCAGCATCTTTGATCTCACCACAATAAATGCACTGCATGTGATTAATGACTTTAACCAAATTATTTAATACTGTTATCACTATTTTTTATAGGCCAAGCCATTAGGAAACAGAAGTGAATGGAGCACTGATACAATACACATTAAACTTCATATGACATTTAAATGTACATTTTTACCTCAGTTGAAATTGAATTAACATTCTAATTTTTATTTCATTTTGATAGACCAGCGTATGAGGTTTGTACCATACTTAAAATATGTCAGTATTTAAGCTTTGCTGGTAAATGCTTACTTCTAAATGGATACTGTGAATAAGAAGAAAAAAGCTTCATTTTCAGCTATACAGGTTGTAGCCAGTCATCACAAGTCATAAAAATTATGGCTAAAGCTTTTGTTGGAGGCTCTGTTAATGAAGATTAAACAAGAGTCATTCCTTCTCTTCAATGTGTGTATAAGCAGAAAACCACTGAGCTGGGGGTTATGGGAAGAAGAGGCAGAAGAGTGAGAATCGATTTCAGTCCTCTTGACCGCATGACCCTTTGGTTGGAAGCAGGAAAGGAGGGTACTGCTTATGTGTTGATCTGAGCCTCTCTACTGACTTTGATGCCATGTGTGCGTGTAAAGGTTGAAGCGGGTAAACGGTGAAAGCATGGACTCCTCAAATAAAACGCAGACAGTTGCCGGCACTTGGCATTTCCAGCGCTGACAGGCTGGCTTGTTTGTTCACTCTAACGAGCACTCGGACTCCATTAATGAGCGGACCGAATCCATTATCATCATCATTTCAAAAGGGAGCCTAGCACTAAACAGCTCCCTACATTAGCAGGCGTTGTCCCATTTGATCAGCAATGGCAGTGGGAGCTCACCCCTCTCCACCTCTACGTACACATATACACACACTCGTACGATCCTACTCCCTTTTATGGCCTTCATATTACCGAGAATTTATGGAGTAAAATTAACCCGCTAGCATATGTCAGGGATGCTATTACTCCTATAAGAGCCTGATAAGGCTGCAACTAAGGAACGTAGAAAGTGAGCAGAAGAAGAAACATGGAGAGCATATAAACATAATGGGGAGTGCAGAAGACGATAGCAGTCCGTCTCCCTACCACATTTTTAAGCCACATCAAAGGCCCAATTAAGGTCCTCTGTGCAAACGGTGCATGTTCTCGAGAGCTGTCATATAAGAGGTGTGTATGTGTGTGTGTGACTGTCTACTCTCTAGCACAGTGACAGGCCCCCTTTACAACTCCAGCTACTCTCATTTCTGTCTCCCCCTCCACCTCTTGCAAACTCTTTCTCTCTACCCCAGTCAGTCTGCTAAAGGATTTTAATTAGGCCTTGTCTGCACAGCCCTACGCAGGCCTTTTGTATGTGCTGAATGGTACAAGGGCTGTGATTTGGAACTCTTTCCCCACCAGTCAGCAAAGAGAGAGAGAGAGAGAGAGAGAGAGAGAGAGAGTAGAAATCAAAGTGTATGTATATAGTGGGAATGGAGAGGATATAAGCTACATTTTAATATGAGCTACTCACTGCAATGCACCTTGCTTCCCACATCATTCTACATGCTTCCCATATTAATCTGAGGAATTATTAAAATGTTAACATGCCTGTTTGGCTTTGATATATAAGACAAAAGGGTACAGAGTGGAAGATACAGTGACACTGAGCAAACTGTAAATGTGAGAATTCATCTGACACTATCATGCTCTGCCAATAGTATGAATCTTTGTGTAAATGTGAGCCTGTGGGTGACCACGTATTTAAGTCTATATTACAACGAAATGCCCTGAAGTGTTCTATCCATGATAGAAAAAACACATGATAACCTTAACCTCTTAAATTTCATGGTATCACCTATTAATCCAAAAATATCGCTATATTATTATACTATATTAGATTCTTTTTATTTTATTTATTTTTTGTACAGTTGCTTAGATTTAGGTCACATTTAGATGTGGTGTTTGCAGATGTAATGAAAGATATTGTGATTAGAATTAATCTAACTAACTACGTGAGAGGGTGGTATGGGAGCTCCACTGTGGCAGACAGGAAAGCCCAACAAAGGCTGTTGCAGATCACTTATTGCGTCACTGGTGTGCAGCTACCCACCATCGACAATATTCTTCATCAGCATCATCAGTGTACACGGAACACAGCATCATCAGGGACTCCTGTCACCCAAGCCACACCCTATAGAACACCCTACCTTCTGGGAGGAGATACAGGAGTATCCGTACAAGAATGGTTTGTACTTGTTATCTCGGCTGAACTCCCTAACTACATTTTATTGCTACCTACTTGTACTGTGCAACAAAAATAAAGTTGAATCAGTCAATCAATCAATCAATCAAACACAAACACAATTACAGAGCTTGGCTCAAGGGCCAGCTGCTGGAAGATCCATTGCCAAGGTCCTGGGGCTAAACACAAAGTCTGACTCTCAGGATCCAAAAGCATAACACACTCACTCTCCATTCTCACTTAAGGCCTATTGGCAGCATATTATTTAAGGTAGGAACCAATCTCATCAGTCCACACACACACACACACACACACTAGAACACAGATTTATTTATATTTATTTCTTGTTAACAATAGAGCTTCCAATATTTTCCAATATTTAAGGTGTGGTGCATACAACATGGATGGCCCAGTGGTTAAGGTAATGGCCTAGGTCCAGAAGGTCCAGGGTTCAAATCCCACCTCTGCCACAGTTGGGTCCCCGTAACCCACAATTGCTTGGATTGTAAAGTTGTATTAATTGTAAGTTGCTCTGGATAAGGGCATCTGCAAAATGACATAAATGTAACATGAATAACTCTAGATAAACATGATTAAATTGCATCTGCATAGCAGATGATTTGATTTACAAGTTTCTGTTCTCAATTACATTTGTTAAATATATTAATAAAAGTGTGTTATTTGTATGTTATCAGAATTTTGGGAATTGTTCTTAAAAAGTCCCTTAAGAAAGTGCATCCATAGTTTAATCTTGCTTGTGGAATTATTAATAAATCACTTTTGGCTTATGGTTTAAGCATAATAAATCGAATAAAAATTCCCATAATAAACCCGAAATATCCCACAAAGCAATACAACATTAGGCAAGGTTAGACAACTTATATAATCATTTATACAACTATATATTTAGTAGTAATTCCTTTTTGCATTGGTACAGTAATTGTACAGTATTTAATATTAGTAAAATGACAAAGAAAATAAGCAATTGCACTATTGATCCTTTGAATTCCAATTGACTACAGTGCATCTGCTTGCGATCACACACCCAGAGAGCTCATGCCATGGCTCTGTGCCAAGCCCTGCATTACGTCCTCCCAAATTATGCTTTAGTATCTCTTAGTGCAGTGTCCTGCATTTAGCCTATTCCAGGCAAGCATCCTTCCTTCCTCATCACTGACACCTCACACTGGCATAATCTCGCCTTTCTCTCTGGCTGACAGTCCTCGCTGACAGGCCTTTTACATCTGCCTGCTCTGCACTCCGCCCGGCAGACAAAGAAATTCATACCCCCAGTGACTGTGTTTTAATTAAGCAATTTCATGCAAATTACACATTTTAGATTGTCAAATAATATACTGCGCAAAATGGAAGGCAGGCTGATCTGATATGCATGGAGCGTTTTCCTTCCAGGGTGCTGTGCATACATGGAAAATGAACAAAAATGCTAATTTCTAATCTATTATGCAAACAGTGTGATACTTACATAGATTTGCACGCCTTTCTTGGCATGGCTGAACAATTCTCTTGAATTTGGTGTATTCACTGCTTGGTTTTAAAAGCATTTCGGTCTACATTTTTTGATGTACAGTTATTTAAAAAGATCTCTCCGGTATGTCCAATGAACTTAATTGGTTACTGACTTAAAAATGTCTGTGTTAATATAGGCAGATATATATACACACACACATCAGGACATAAAAAAGATTATTTTTCCTAAAATACTGCCGGAACATTAAACATGACTTTAAATCCCTTCAATTTTTAAATCCCATAAGTTAATATATGCAAATTAGAAAAAAAAATAATAAATCTTTACATAAAACTTCTATGATTGAAAGAAAAGAGTGAAACTAGGAGAAAAGCCTTTCATTCAAGTTGATTTGATTAACTCTTTGCTCAGGTCAGTCCTTCGAACAAGCACAAAAAAGGCCTCCTGAAATCACCCACATAAAAGTCAGCATGCGCAGGTAGCACAATGAAGGCCCCCTTAACAAAGGCAATGGAGAGATCTCACTGTTCCTTTGTGATTTAAATACATTTAATCAAAGGTTTGCGCTGATATACTGGCACTTAGTAGTGTACATTAACCCAAACAATAGCGCTGAATGAATTGCAAACCTTCCAGTAGGCTTTTTAATGGGAACAAATAGCAGGATAAGAGTGGGTACCGAAACACTAATGGAAGGGTACGACATGTGCTGTTGACATGGTTCCTTAATTTTCAGAACAGCACTGCTCCTTAAATGGACCCTCATGCAATAATCGTCAGGTATTAGAATGCACGGTATACGTTAAAATCAAGCTAATAATCAGTAGCAGCCTCTACACCAAGACCAGAAAACCTTTGCCCAATTAAGGTTTAAATTCACAGCCAGGTTCATGAGCTCCTCTGAGCTTTTGGCGTGCAAAAAACGTGTAAGGGTGCTGAACCAATTCCACTTACCTTAATCAAGTCAACAAGGGGTGGTAGTTTAAACATGGATAGTGTGATTGGAATATTTTTTATGTGCAGCCACTTAGTTTGATTTTACATCAAGTGGTAAACACACTTAAGTGTATCACACGCCATCACATCTACAATCTGCTTGGTCTGGGTTGTGAAAGAAAAAACACACCTTTAGGAAACAATACATTTTTGCATTCACAAACATAGAAGAGTTTTGTATGACTGCAGTCATTGGTCAAATTTTGTGCAGGTTGTCAAACTGTCCGTGTGTGATGACAGGAATGGACAGAAGTCATTATTTCAAACCATTTAAGAATGAAATCTCTTTTTGTTATATCGTCAAGACTTTTTTGCTTATTGGCTGACTGACTGACTGACTGACTGACACATTAAGTGGAATTTTACACCTAAAACATGAACTAGGAAATTTTAAGATGAGATTTTCAAGGATCTCCCAATGAGTTACTGCATTATTCATGTTCCATAGTCAACCTATAGCAATCAGACAATTGTACAATTGATAAGTAAAAAGAAAATACTGTATGTTAAAAGCTTTTGGAATACAGCTGGGAAATCTTGAAGTTCCGATTCTCACTGTAGCTGGTAACACAAATGTTCAATAAGCTGGACTTTATGCCTTCCACTTACCAGGCCTTTAAGAATTGCACTTTTTTATTTAGATAAAGAGTGTATAACAGGTGATTTATGGTGAACCTCTATGCTGTGGTAATTATAGATGCTGCTGATTGTTGATGGAGAGGATGGGCACTGATGAACACCCTGATTCCTGTTCGCCTATTCAGTTACGAGTTTGTTGGACAAAAACACAGCTGAACTAGGTCTTCCATCAGACCTTGCAGTATTAAGTGTTTTTTAATACCCTAACCTGACCACTAGATCCCGCTATAACGAATTATTGGAGTGCAGATCAAAAAGTATCTGACATGTGACTACACCGGTGTGATTGGAAATGGAGTAGTTACAGTAGTTATTAAAATGCAAATAAAGATGTATGTTTACACCTCACTTATCGGTGAAACCCTGGTCTGCCTAATGTGTCCCTCAGACCCAAATTAGACCGCAACTTAAACCTCACCTGCCCAGTGGTGAACTACGTACCTTGTTAGTTCAGCATGGAGAACCATTTATTGCCTCTGATGGAGTGATGTGTTACCTTGTAGATTCTAAATCCCAAAAAAGATGTACATTGTCAGGATCCTCTCATCCTGGGTTTTGGTACCTTGTGCATGGGCACCAGATATCAAGAAATCAGCAAGTCGGACAGGGTGAGAATTAACCACAAGCAGGTTGGCATCTGACACGCGAATCTTAGTCTGTCTGTATGTGTGTATGTCTACTTCCTCACCAGGAGCTCCAAAGCTCTAAATATACTTTCACCAAACAGTTCTAGGTACTAATTTGGGAGGAAGTACTCAGTACAGAAAGCAAGTGAAGGTGGCACAGTTCTAAGAACTATAGAAATTTCATCCGGCGAGAAAGCGCCTTAATTCCTAACCATGGCTGGAATGGAAACCAAATGATATGGAGAGATGTTGATAGTGTGAATTGGAAACAAGGAAAGTCTGAAATAAGCACAGTTAGTAATACGCTCTATAAAATGTATTAAATATATGAAAAATATGAACCGATTCATTTCACACAATTACATACATTTCAGTTACAGTTGAGTACTAAAACTGGTACACATTTTAATTCACTGGAGATCATTTCACACAAAAAGATGGGTCTCACTGCAGTTGTGATGTGAGACCACAACATCCACTGTGATGTGGAGCTCATTAAAGCTGCCTCTCGGTAATCCAATTGATCTGCATTTCATTGTAAGAAGCATTAAATCAATGCACAAAGACATGAAAAGCTCACCTCCTTGTTGACTTCAGTGGAGCTACCTGCAACACTTTGTAATATTGATAATGCACCCTCCTCACCATTTGAGCTCCTTTATTTCATGCAAATGACGTCTGTTTATAACTGGGCCTGATCAGCAGGCTGAGAAAGAAGAGCTGAATGCCTAGGGGAATTGATTTAGCTACAGAACAATGCAGATAAGCACAGTGCTCCACTCTGAGACAGCCTGTGCTCAGAGATAGTGTTTATCTTGAATGTAATCCCAGTTTTTCTCTGTGCCTTTAGTGAAAGCCATGAGCCTACAGTCAGACAGGCACGGTAAATAAGGATTTTATTCACTTTACATGCCACACATGCCAGCCGAACAAGTTATTACACAACAGTGGCTCTAGTGTATTATCAGCTAAATGCAAAACTTGAGGTATTCAATAGCACACACGTTTGAACAGCATCTACAAACATTGTAAGATCACCATTACAGTGATATGCATTACTGCTTTGTGTGCTGAATTTCTAAACTAAATAACATTAGAATTGATTCCAAATAAGCTGCTGGTGAGCTGGGCAGCCCTACATCTGAATATTAGAGCATAATTAGGTAAGCCTTTTGAATTTTTAATGCTGTCTGTAGTCATATTCATGCTCACAGTGTCAGGTAGAGCCTGGCTGCAGTGATACATCATCATACAGTGACACAAACATAATGGCCATCCGTTCAACCGGGCGACCTTTTCCAGCAATTGCACTCTACCGAAGTATATATAGCAACCTTGTTTGACAGAAAACCTCTCCTAAAACACATGCACACGAGCACACACACACACACACACACACACACACACACACACACACACACACACACACACACACACACACACAC
>JAUZST010000270.1:225613-239999 GCA_034779995.1 Parotocinclus haroldoi | reverse complement strand
CTGGTGAGTGTTGTAAGAAGAAGGGGGGATGCCACACAGTGGTAAAAATGGCCTTGTCCCAACTTTTTTGGGATTTGCTGACGCCATGAAATTTGGAAATATTTTCCCTTAAAATTATACATTCTCTCAGTTTAAACTGTTGATCTGTGATTTGTGTTCTATTCTGAATAAAATATTAGATACTGGCACCTCCACATCATTGCATTCAGTTTTAATTCACAATTTGTATAGTGTCCCAACTTTTTGGAATCCAGTTTGTACCTAAAGTACCTAAACGTATAAAAGTGAACCCTGTGTGTGTGTGTGTACATATAGTACATATATAGTACTTCTTCACATGTTGTTGTTTCAGCCTTATACTAGTAAATAAATGTTGCTTATTATGCACTCAATACACCATAATGACAAAGTGAAGACAACATTTTAGATATTGTTTTACAGATTTATTGAAAATGAAAAAGAAATTGCATTGAAATAAGTATTCAGGCCCTTTCAGATCCAGTACTTAGTTGATGTATCTTTTTGAGTGATTCCACAGGTACACACCTGGGTCTTCTTACTTTCTTATTTGCCGATCCTCTTATGTGCTGTCATATTGGATGGGGACCTTCATTGGACAGCTATTTCAGGCCTCTTAATAGATGTACTTGGGTTCAAGGGAATGCTATGGCCGCCATGTTCAAGATAGTTCACTGAGTTGCCTCAAAGCCACTCCTGTATTGTCTGGGCTGTGTGCTTCCTTGCTGGAAGGTGAACCTTCATAGTCTAAGGCTCCAAATGATCAGGGTTTTATTAAAAATATCTCCTCTGCTCCATCCACCTTTCACTCAACCATGACCAGTATTTTTAATGCAGGTGAATTTTTGTAGCCTTCTCCAAATTTGTGCCTCCTGTCGCTGAGCATTAAAGGCAGTTATTTTATTCTCATGGCTTTTGTTCTGATACAAATTGTTAGCTGTGAGTCCATACATAGACAGATTTGTATCTTTACAAAGAGGTGAAATGTATATATCTTGTCAAATCAATAGAATTTGCCACTTGTGAACTCCAGTCAAGCTGTAGAAACACCTCAAAGATGATGAAATCATAGGAGGTCCCAGAACTAAAAGTTAAGATTCATAACAAAAGGTTGAATACAGATGCCTACGCAAAATTTAAGCTAGTCCAATCTAATAAATTTACAAACTGCCTCAACATAATAAAATTTGAAAAGTGAGATTAAAAGCTTAGTCTTAACCAATTGTAAAATCAGAAATGGTCAATTGTATTGTATATGGTACCTATCAGCAGCTGGGGGAATGGAATGTTTGATGATTATAAAGTAGGCTATTGCTCTTGCTGCTTTAATATGTTGTGAGAGCTGCACTATTTGACTGCCTTTTTCATTAGCCATCACAGACTCACTGTGTGTGTCTTCAGAGGCAGAGGAATTAAAGCAGCCCCTCTATCTGTTTGGACTGCATGGATGGAGCTAGCTAAGAAAGGTCAACATAGAAAATTAATATGGGCATTAATATTCTTAATGCAAACCCAGAGCACACACAAGCTTAGCTATGACAGAGGGACACTCAAAGTCATACATGGGGCTCTTAGGGTACTACTGGACCGAGATCAAGTGGGACTGCCTAATGGACATCATAAAGGTGAGCAATAGCTCATTTTGAGGATTCTACAAAAACTCTCTTCTTGTAAATCAGCAAGGAAAAGGTGTTCTGGAGAACGATCATTTTAAGGTTGTAAAGGCCTAATTATATTAATAATCTTTGAAGAGACAAGTGTTTATCTAAATAGGGAATCATCCTGTTATCAATGGTT
The DNA here is from genome assembly GCA_034779995.1 of Parotocinclus haroldoi. Taxonomy (NCBI): domain Eukaryota; kingdom Metazoa; phylum Chordata; class Actinopteri; order Siluriformes; family Loricariidae; genus Parotocinclus; species Parotocinclus haroldoi. The sequence continues at coordinate 238,184 of JAUZST010000270.1, read as the reverse complement.
TGGTGCTGCATGAATAGCGTCATATACATTTTGTGCACATTCCAAAAGTAGGTAAGTAGTGCAGGCTGGGGAGGGTAAAAACATGAAGTCTGTTGACATTTTGTTTCCCCATGATAAAATTGGCTTGGCAAAAGATTCCCCATCTGTGTGAATGTACCTGCTGTTATTTATAGGATGGATTCTTGTTTAAAACTGTGCACTGCAGATGCCAGTAATTAATCCACCAAACAATTAGATATTGTTCCAGTTCACAGCTGAGTGCAATTAACATAGGAGGGTTCTCATAGATCATGCTGGCACTGGTGTAGTTTTGGCACCAACAACACTAATTCTAATCTTTAACCCGATGCTGCTTGCACAGGCTTCCTTTAATGATCTTTTAAATGATGTTGATGTGGAAATAATCAGTTTTTCACTGAAATACTTTCACAGACTGATTAACGCAGGAACGGACCATGTAATTTGTATGTTACCCATTCAAAGTATAAACATGGTTAGTCTGTTTAACTGCCAACTGTTTGTGTGATATATTTCAAACACCAATAGAGGACTTTCAAAATAGAATGGATACTGTTTTCAAAGTTATGAGTCTCCATTAGGTCCTTTGAAAGGCATTGGCATGTGGAAGAAAGACCCATTTGAGCTGATCTGGGTGAAGTGGCTAGCAGCTGGGCTTTGCTTACTGGAGTGATGCTTCACAGACCACACTGACCACCACTCCTAACCGTCAATCCAAGCCTGGTGTACCAGTATCCTTTATAGATGCGCACATCTTTTTATTCTAAATCCATTCTCATTATGGGTCCCCTCAGCCAGTCAGTGGGAAAAACCCAACCGAATGTTCGGGAGGTAATTGAGCGCATCTGCCCCGGCACTGAACAGCCAGTCCTTTTCCTATTTGCCTAGATTCTAGATGCACTGGCCTCACTTGAGCATTCATGTCTGGGCAGTGGACACGCGGCCTCATTATCAGCCAGCAGAACTGTCAGACGAAAGCAAAACGCTTCTGTAATATAATCTGGACACTGGACTTTTACCCCATTTAATGATGGCCTGACTCTTTCTCTGCTCTCCTGAACTTCCCAGTCACCCGAGTCAAAGACTCATGCAACTGCAAGACCAAAGAGCTGGCTGTATAATATGATATTGATATCCAGCCTTAGGCAATTTCCAAAAGCACTATTATCCCCAATAACAACTTGAACATAAAAAACAATCATCTCTACCAACCCCCACAAACTGTGCTATAAATGAAAAATGAGATACAGTGGGTAAAGTGTAACATCTGTTAGATAGTTAGCCTTGGTTAATAGGCAAAATCATTAGAATTCCATCTAGTTTTTAATCCTACACCTCTCGTTTCTTATGCATTTTTGGTAAAGTGGGAATTGTGTTACCCTTAGGCAGAGGAAGCAATAATGTGAGCCCTGGAGAGCCATTCATAGAGAAAAGAGATAGGAGTGAAGGAGGCTCAGCATCTCTCCACCTGGGCGCCTGGGAGGCTAAACGGCAGCAATATAGCTTATTAAACCATCTGCTTGATGCTAATTAGATTATCGCAGATAAAGAGAAGGAGTTTTCTTTGTACATTTTAATGAGATAATGTGTCAGGCGATTGCACAGCAAAAGATGGATGTAATATGGTCAGTCAGAGCTTGCTCAGGCAGTAGAAATTCAGGTGGAGGTGTACAATGAACAAATGTAGACAGAAGTGATTAATAGTGCATAGCCCACAACATCTTGCTTGCATAAGGGGAATGGAAAAACAAAAATAGAGCCAGAAAACATTGTCTCTTCTGTCTGGTAAAATAAAGCCGACTGTTCATCAAATACCTAGGAGACTTAGAAGATTTACTTGTGATACTGCTGAAATAGCAAATAACAAAGTTTAGCTACCACATAGACTCCATACCAGCATCACATATCAAATTATGCCATACCAAAGTAGAAAAAAATACCTGTACTAATAAGCAACTGGTACCTCTATTGGAATAAGCAGATACATTTCAGTAGGAATGTGCCTGCCTTTGAGCTAACTAATGAGGTAGAAGCTATCGATTAAGACTGTCACAAAAGGAGGATATAAAAGTACACATTCAATAAAGGACTTCATATTCCATTCAGCTAGTGTAAAGGTTAAGTGCTGAGGAATACCGCCAGGATCAATAAGTGACTGCAACTTCACATATGACCCACTCTACCATCTCACCTTCACTTCTATTAAAGTGATGCACAAAACGCCACAATACAGGCATTATGTAAGGATGTCTTTAAAATACCCACATAAGCCAGTGCATAATGTGGTATTTGCTGGTTAATTCACACGGGTATGCTTTTGCTGTCATCTAACATTTAACAGTGTAAATTGGAGCTTATTAAAATGTGATGACCGTCACACAGTCTCCATTTACAATAAATAACCAACTCAATTTCCTTATGTTATGGCAAGCGAGGCTCCTTAAGCAAGACAAATGAATGGTTTGCAGCACAGTCTAACAACATTAACTGGCTAATTAAACAACAAAAGAGGATGCTGGCACTTCTCACAATAATTATGCAATGTGGTTTAATGAAAAGGTTAACTATGCATGAGGAATAGGATAGCTTTGTCTCAGTGCCAGAACCAGCCATAGAGGAAAACATTTCCCTGTTCCCCTTTTCCTGCTAAGCAATCCAAATATAAAATCTGTCACTATTCCTATTTGCAGTCCTCCATGAGGTCTTATGTAGTGCATAGTCTCATAGTAAGATAGAAGCAAATCCTGCTCAAATTTGACTCTGAAACCATTCCTTTTCCAATTAGCGAACTGATTTAACTTCTATGCCAATATCTGAGTTACTGATAGTTAAGGATTTATCGGATGTTTGTCTGTATTACTCTGATCAACACATTTGCACTAGCTCCCAATTAACAATTAAATGTAATATGTACTGATCATGTCAATTAAACTAATTTGAATTATAACATTTTATTAAAAATGGACATAATAATACACAATAATAAGTGTCAGGTTAAGGTTATGGTTTATAGACTCTAAGCTACTGCATTTGCAAAAGACACTAGAAAAAACATTTTGGCTTTTGTAAATCCACAGATCTCCCTACTTTGGTCACTCTATCTGAAGATCTGCCACTCCATCCTTCCAGCTTCAGCTGGGAGGAGGCAGCTGTTATTCCATTTGGGCACATTTTCATAAAGTGAGCCTGCAAATAAACTGATTAAATTACTTTATGTCTAGCAGGCCACAGATCAAAACTGCTGGAACTATGTTTCCACCATGTGCACCTGGACATTGATCAGAGAGACAGAAAGACAAAGAGAGACAAAGTGAGAGGGCAAAAGAACCAAACAGAGTAAGCAGATCTGAAGGTGGGGATTTTAAGACTAGAAAGACCAGAAAGCTTTACACTAAAGTTAAAATGTATTTGTAGCTTAGCACATGGAGGATACCATGCATGTGTATGTAGCATATGTTTTTATACATCTACTGGTCACTTTACACGTAACATGTTTGAATATCTTTACCATACTGGACATATCCAGTTTGAGACTGGTAAATTGTGATAGTAAAAGTAAATAGTATAAATTAGGAGACCTAAATGTATTATCAACATTTTCACAATCTTCAGCTGTCACGTTTCTGTAAACATGTGCCCACTCTAGCCTCAAATTCCTGTTCTTGTCTGACAAAAGTAGAATCTGATGTGGACTTTTGCTGTTGTAGCTCATCTGCCTCAAGGTTTAATACATTGTGCATTCAGAGAAGCCTTAATGAACATCACTGTTGTAAAGATCTAGAAGACCAACAATTTATAAAATGCTCAAAATCACCCAACCTGGTACTATCCACAAAGTTACAGCCCCAAATCAGAAATAGTTGGGACAGTATGGAAAATGCACGTAAAAACACAAAATGTTTCTTACATTTACTTTGACTGTTATATTATTACAGACAGTGTGAATCTGAGAGATTTCATGTTTTGTCTGGTCAACTTAATTTCATTTGCTAATAAACATTCATTTCTGCATTGCAGGCCTACAACATGTTCCAAAAAAATTGGGATGGTAAAGCATTTGTAATGTTGCCATTCCTTCTCACTGCACTTAAAATATACTGCTCACAAAAATTTGATAAAATTAGATCAAAATAAATAATGAAATATCCCATAATTTATGTGAGCAGTGTATGTTTTGGCACAAACAATACCAAATGATTTAGTGTTTTAAGTGTTCCTGAAAACAGGCCTAAGGATGTGCAACAGTACAGGGTCGTATTTTAGTTTTCAAAATTCTCCACACATTCTCAATTGGCAACAGGTTATGACCGCAGGCATACCAGTCCAGTACTTGTACTCTCTTCTTCCACAGTCATGCCTTGGTAATATGTGCAGAGTGTAAAAATCTGACATCTTAAAGGTAATATATGTTGCTCTATGATCACAACATACTTTTCTCCATTATTATTGCCATAACAGAAGTATAAATGTCATTTACCAAGTACACTGACACAGCCCCATAACCTGACAGACTCTGGATTTTGGAATTATACTGACAATACTATAAATGATCATTTTCATCTTTGGTCTGGAGCATATGGTGTCCATTTTCTTATGGTGTCCATCCAAACAAGACATGTAACATTGTTTCATCTAACCACAATACACGTTTTCCAATTTCCATTTCCTTGATTCGTTTAATGATATTATGCACTATAGAGAGAGAATTATCCAAATCTCTTAGATTCTGTCCTTGAAGTACATTCTTTTAAACATTTTGGTTTTTTTTTCCTATATTTTGACAAACTGGATATTCTTTGATCATCTTTGCTCATCAAAGACTGAGCCTTCATGGATGCTGCTTTTGTTCCAAATAATGATTACAATCACCTGTTGTCATCACCTGTGTGTTTAGTTCTTTTATTAATCAATAGCTCTAAATTGCCCCCATATCCCAACATTTTTTGGAATGTGTTTCAAATCTGAAATGAAAGTCAAAGTAAATGTAAGAAAACTGTTGTTACATGCATTTGCCATACTGTATGTGATTTGGAGTTATATGATCAAAGGGATATCATTCACACGGTTTCCTGTTCTGATGTTTAATTTCAATATTTAAAGAAATTCCTGACCAAAGATTGTATGCACTGCAGTGCTGTCCCACTGGCCCCAATTAGGCCAGTGTAATTGAGTATAAATGTGAAATTACATATTTTATAGTACACAATACTGATTCCAATATGTTTTTAGAAGGTTGAAGAAAAGGGTGAGTCATGAAGAAAATCCACATGGACATGTATAGAACAGGTGAGGCCAACAAAAGCAAAGATTGAACCCCAAACTCAGACAAAGTTAGTGTGGCACTTAAGAAGGAGAACAAAAATAATTTGTGTTTTTTTTTCATTTGAACTTAATTCAATTTGAGGCAGTATTTTTTTATTTTCTTCCTAGTGTATTGAAACACATGTTCCACAAACCACATCATTTATTAACCAAAGAGAAAACCATGTAAAACAGTAGTAAAACCCCAAAGGGCCATAAATATGTAGCATTCAAGCCAAACTGTTAATTATTCACTAAACAAAGTGACACAAAAGTCCATTAGTGTTTTCCTTAGATCAGAAGGATTAGCTTAAGGCTTATGTTTTATGGCTTAGGGGTTTAAAGAATTTATGAGATGAAAATGTTTATCTTGTTTGGAAGGATGCAAATCTCTTCTGATGAACACTAATGGATGATGCCTTTTCAAAAATGGATGCGCTGTACAAAGCATTTCCACTGAGAGCTCTTATGGGCTTACTTTGAGATCTTGACAAATACAAAACATAAAAGTTGAACTCATTTACACCATTTTATCAAAAGAGTTGATTTAATATGCTTACTAAAAGCTTACAGGTTTAAGCAAATGTTTCCACTTCATAGACATCAGAACTATTCCTCATGGGGAGGACAAAGAGCACAAAAAAGTCTTGGTAATGTTGTTCGAGGACAGATTTAAAATGCTACACTATGCACATCATGTAAACCACAAAGTTTTAGAAGTAGCTTTTACTTTACATAATAATAATAATAATAATAATAATAATAATAATAATAGTACAATAAATAAATTTCAGGAAATGTATTACAATAATTAGAGGTCCTGATTACAGTGATTCAGTTTATAATATTTTTCCTTTATGATGGGGATAATGTAATACATATAAATACACATTCAGCTGCATTCTGTATGTAGATATTTTCCCAGGCAAGCGATACACAGTATAATACTCGTCCACAGATGCTGGGAGAGTTGCTGACTAAACTGAGTAGCAGTGCACCAATGACCGTTTTGTTCTTGTTTTTCACTTTCAACACATTATTACATACATTTCATAAGGGATTAATGTGTGTTTTAACCATGAGGTAATGTAGTTTATTATAAATACAGTATATATTATTACAATGTGATATGATATATTCAATTCATGATGCTTTATTGAAACTTAATGTAAATTGGGGAGCACCTGTACTTAGGCGCTTGGGTGATGCAGTTAACATGCTGGCCCATCACATCTGTGTCTGAGGGAGAGAAGACTAGACTGGGGATCATAGATTGGTGCTGCAAGAGCAAAGCCCATCACAGTATGTCATGGGGTTAAGCTCCAATAAAGCCACCATGTGTTACTGAAGAGTTTAATGTACACTGTATATGTCATAAGCTAGCTTAAGCACTAACTGTGCCATGGTATTAACTTTGGCATATTACTGGTGCAGAAAAAAAAACAATACACGGTAGCAGTGTTACAAATAAAACCATTTAAATGCAAATCAATTTATTTTCATAACGAATTAATTTTCAAACAAATTCAGGTAAATCCTAGGAAACATGAAAAAAGTTAATAAATATAATGCGTCTTCCCACTGCTGTAAATCAGATTTCTGACAGAATGACAGTAGAAAATATTTGTAACTCAGTAAGTAAAAACAAAACAATCTTTTAAAATAACAATTGCATCTGTTCAGCATTAATTAACGATATATGCCCCTGCATGCATGATTTTGAACATTTATTCCTGCAACTACAGATGTTTTCACATCTCCCATTACCTCAGGGTTAGTCTTCACACATGCACAAACACAAATGTCAGGAGTCAGAAAGAGAGGAAACAATAAACAGCTCCTGAACGGTGTGACTGAACGTTGTTTTCTGAAGATCACACGGTCAAAATTGCACCTGACATTTCAAAAGGCGTATAGTTTGACGTGCACGTATGCACGCGTTACGCGGCAGAGTTCCTCTTCTGTCTCTCTCGATCTCTTACTCTCTAGGGCTCTGCTTTATTAATGAGCTCCTCAGATAAAACACATGTGGATGACTGAGACTGTCACTCATCAAAAAGTCTGTTCACAGTCGACTTTCCTGTAAAAAAAAATCTTTTTTTTCTTTGGCCGAAAAATCATGGCTTATTGTCAAAGCTTTCAGGTGACCAGACCTTTAAGCCTAATTTCCAAATTCTATATGAATACTGCTTGCAAAATGAAGTGAAACTTCACCTTCCTGGATCACAGGGTAGAAAATGGAGATATGCACTGCAACTGGAGAATGATTTAGCATCTGTGTACTTTGAAACTGTAGACCTGCAACTGGGTGACAGATTTCTCAGGGATAACTGTTGCTCTTCTCATGCAGCTGTCAAAGGGCACAACTGCTTTTTTCCAAGTTAAGCAATAATCCTATCCCTGTTTCCCCTATCACACACATTTCAAAATGTGATTTACACTTTTTCAATTTAATTGCTTGAATAATCAAGGTCTAGTCTTGAACTGAGAAGTTTCACAGGCAAACAAGTTTTGGGCTCCATAGTTAAAGGCACAGTAGCACTCTGCTCTGGGGATAATGGTGGAATTCCTGGACCTGGCAGGTTTGATGTGAAGCTGTCAGTGACAGCAAGACAGCCGAGCATGTCCAAACACCAAACACAGACCTCTGCACCTCCCCGGCTCCAAAAACAGAATACATCAACACAGGTGTTTGAATAATAAATATGCCACTCCAGCGGCACTGTGCCTGCAGAGACATGCGCCCAGAAAACAATGTTGATGTACAGGAAGCCTCTAGTGCAGCAGCTGCTGGAATGAATAAGGTATACAATGCCTTCAATGCTTACTGCATTGCTTTCAGTGATAGTTTCCATGATAGTGTTGGACCTGTGCCTTAATAATCCAGTACGGTTTCACTGGAAGGATGTAATGCTATGCATTACTGAATTACAATGCTTCACAGTAGTTTTCCATAAAAAAAACTTTGTATAATAATAATAATGATCATCATCATCATTGTTATTATTATTATTATTATTATTATTATTATTAACAACAATTATTTTATAAAAATATACAATAATAAAATAAAAAAACAACCAACTTCCCTGAAGCATATGAGCAATAACAAACAATACATAATTTCACCATTGGCGAACACCCATATATAGTAATACATTTACCACATTTACCACACGCCCTTATCCAGAGCGAAATACAACTCAAGCAATGGTGGGTTAAGGGCCTTGTTTAAGGACCCAACTGTGGCAGCTTAGCAGAGGTGGGATTTGAATCCTGGACCATCAGGTCCAGAGTCCGGTACCTTAGCCACTAGGCTACCGTAGTCCACAGTAATAATAATGAGAAAATTTTGAGGCTGCTTTTCACAAAACATTATTGAATAATGGGTACTTTAGCATCATAGAAATATAATATGCTAGCCTACCAAAACCTGGGTTTATGTTCCACCAGAGACCTCTGACTATGTCAAACATCACATTGCTTACACTATTTGCTGTATTTAAAGGAAAAGAGGCAGGTTAAGCTATCATTCCCCAGTGCTGCAGTATAGACAGTTTCTAGTCCTGTTGTGGACTAGCATCTCATCCAGGGATAGGCAATAACCCCCTAGTTTTTGATCAAAAAGTGGCTTAAAATAACTAAAAAATATAAAGTTTAGATTTATTACAAGTGCAAGCTTCATTCAAATCTTCAATGTGGCCAATAGTCCATCAACTTAAATTCTAAATGGTTCTCCATGCTTAAAGAGCTATTCACAGAGAGATGGGGCAGAGGATGGTGTGAATAATGTTCCACAACTTTCCTAAACATCATTCATTTGGCATGTCAGTTGTTCAGGTAGCAGGTTAAATGATTAAAATATGGTACACTTTTTCCATATTGAATTCTTTTAAGAGTAAAACTGAATTTTGGACATTCTAAAACATTAAGAACTTAAGTAGCTCGTTTAAAACCTTTTGACTATACAGTATATTTTACAAATGTGCATGTATATTTTACATTTGATCTAGGTCCATCAATTTTACTTAAGCTATATCATTTTCCAATGTCCAATTTTGCATAAATTAAATTATCAAAATTAAATCTGATAATATGGGTCGATCACATTCATAAGCTACTAAGTGTAAAGCTTAGTAAATTATAAAGGGAAAAAACCCACCAAGTTGCTATTCTGCTGGCAAAAAAAGTCTTACTGGTGAGATGTCAAAAGAAAATGGCCAGAGTGGTTCAAGTTGACAGAAAAATAACCCTGATCCTGAATCACCCAGATAACCACTCTGTACAATTTTGGTGAGTGAAAACAGCAGCTCTGAATGCCCTAACAGGTTTCATGAACAGTGTTCCCAGATGACAAAACTGGATGAAAGTGGAATACACGTGATTTTCATTATACACTATATAATCGGCATAGTAATTTAAGTGAAAAGTTGAATTGAAAAAGTAATCACTCAGAATGAAGTTTGTATTTTCCCTTTTGCTGTAATGGCAGCATCCACTACAGTCTGCACAGACTCACCAAGTTTGTGCAAGATCAGATAAACCATGTTATTAGCATGATTTCACAAGATTACAGTAGGAAAGCACCTTTGATGATACTGAATACTTGACATTCTCTCCAGTCCACGTTTCAAATTGTATTTGGAAATTGTGTACGTCGTGTCCACCGGACCAAAGAGGAAAAGGACTGTCTGAATTGTTATAAAAGCAAAGTTAAAATGCATCTCTGAGGGAGTGTTAGCATTAGTTAAGTTGCACATCTGTGAAGGCATCATTAATGATGAAATGTACATACAGGTTTTGGAACAACATATGATGCCATCCAAGCAACGCCTTTTTCGGAGACGTCACTGTTTATTTCAGCAAGACAATGCCTAACCACATTCTGCACGTGTTACAACAGTGTGGCTTTGTAGTAAAAGAGTGCATGTATTAGACTGGCCTGCCTGTAGTCCAGACCTGTCTTCCATTGAAAATATCTGGTGTATCATGAAGTGCAAAATACGACAACGGAGACAACGGACTGTTGAGCAACTGAAGCTGTAAATCAAGCTAACATGGGAGAGAATTCCACCTACTAAGCTTCAGCAATTAGTGTCTCAGTTTCCAAATGCTTACTGAGTGTTGTTAAAAGGAAATGTGATGTAACAAAGTGACAAACCTGCCCTCGTCCCAACTTTTTTTGAACGTTATAGGCATCACATTCAAAATTAGTCATTACTTAAAATATTTTATATAATATTTAATAAAAACAATATATCAAGTATAACAAGTATATCCATTTGAACATGCATTGTAGTGTATTCGGTTGAATATAAGTTGAAAAGGATCACCTTCTGTTTTTATTTATGTTTCATACAAAGTTCCAACTTTATTGTAATCTGGGTTAAACATGTATATGTCAAATATTTTTGTTTTATTTATAGACCTAGCTAGCTGATGCAAGATTCAGCACCTCATTATTTACAAATTAAGCATTACTCCAATACCAGTTCCAACTCATGATAGCTTGCAGATCAAGTATCCAAGCAGTAGTTCAAATATCTCCCAAGGCTGCAGTTTAAAACCTCTGATTTAGTGTTTCCTTACTACTATACTTTATCTGAAATCCATCTAAGTGACATGCAACAGTTTGCCATGTAACCTCTTAGTATTCTTAAAGAAACACATAAGCTACTGAATTTGCACAGTGTTTACATACACTTATATTATTGTATTACCTTGAATATATATACATTGTCTGCCCAAACTATTTTACCCCAGTTTCAATTACAGTAAATTTTGCTTACTGTGTGAGACACTGACTAAACCTTTCTGCTTTCACTGGCCTCTGTGCTTGGCCTTCTTTTTAATAGCAGCTGGCCTGCTTGACCCACAAAGTCAAATGATAATTGTATGCTTTATCTTATTCATCTGTCTAATAAAGAGGCCAAGAGTATAAGTGAAATGAGTAGTGTTGACCTCTGAACTAGCTGACTAAAGATAGACGTAGTGCACAGTCCTGTTGTGGGAAAGAGCAACTTCAACCCTGTTCAACCCTGCTTTACACTTGAGTATTTTCTATCCAGCTCTGTCTTGAGCAGAAAAGTTTTCTTTACTCATTGCCTGAGTGAAGGAACATGATGCAGTATGATGACAGAGTATCCAATGGGTTGAACTAGGTATTCATATTGTCATTGTTATTGTAAATGTTCTGGAAGCTCAAACAGGTCCCTCTTTCTGGTATTAATTGGAATATACACAATTAATACTGTGTAAATAAAAATAAAGTAAAGTTGCGCATTATAGAATGCACTATAGCAGTGTGTGTATGATTTTGCGTGCTTATATATCTATGTAAGGACCAGATATTCCCACAAGGATAGAATGATGTTATATGTAAATCTTGAGCTTTCTTTTGAAAACCAAAAGGACCAAATTTACTGAGTTACTAAGGTAAGGATTGTGTGTAGATGTAACATGATTAGCTAGAGTAATATTTTGTTAATATTCCCCACAATGATAGAAGGACGTGTGTGTGTGTGTGTGTGTGTGTGTGTGTGTGTGTGTGTGTGTGTGTGCTGTCAGAGCATGATCAGTAGGATCTGTGCCCGTTCAGTTGTTCCAAGGCCTCGGAGCTAGGCGATGTTTTCATCTGTCAATCACATCCATAACTCCATCCTGCAATTTATTTTAAGATGTTGTGTGATCAATATCATCAATCTAACACCCTCTCCATGAGTCTAACCCCATCCTATACCCCCTACCATCTCTCTCTCTCTCTCTCTCTCTCTCTCTCCAGCTGTATCCATTTCCTTCTGGCAAAAAGGGACTTTATGAATAAATGATACGGAATAGCTGAAGGTTCAGATACTAAATAATGAATTTCACCACCAAAAAACACAACACAACTTCTCCAATCATAAAATAGCGCTCCCCTTCCATATTGATTGTGCTTCAGTTTTGCAAGGAGATGCACAGAAACCGAGCATGGCTCACCGGAGAGGGTTCTGGGGCCAGGATGGGAAAGAGCATGGACGTGGTTCTGACTGAGTCCGGATCGGGAATTAAACGGTACAGGCTGCAGACGGGGCATCCCTGGCCCATCAGACGGGTGTGCAGAGAACGGCAGAAACGCTTGTGAGTACCATCATCTGTTTCTCAAGTGAAGGGTGATGAGATTGTACCTCCCTCCATCAGCCTGTGTGTGTGTGTGTGTGTGTGTGTGTGTGTGTGTGTGTGTGTGTGTGTGTGTGTGTGTGTGTGTGTGTGT